>VWYK01082958.1:11596-25729 GCA_013399775.1 Semnornis frantzii | reverse complement strand
GCCCGGTTCCTGCCTCTCGGGCTCCCCCTTCTCTTGCAGAGCTCCTGAGCCTCAGCCGCAAGTTGCTTTGGGATGGGACCTCATCAACTGGGAGATCTTCTCAGGCTTTTCCCTGGGGCTGCCAGAGCAGGATGAAATAGGGAGCCCTGAACTGGGCCGCCAGCAGCTGGGGAACCCACTCAGGCTGGTTCTTGGGGTGGCATGAGTGAGATGAAACGGAGTGGGCAGGAAGGACACCAGCAGACAGCTCCAACCTTGCTGAGATGCTGCTGAAGATCACATTGGGCTCAACAAGGCTCTGGAGCAGGTGGATGAAGGTGGAACCAAGCACCTTCCCAGAGGGCTGAAGGTAGAACTGGCCAGTGCCTGCCTGCAGAATGGCTGCCAGGGAGGCTGACTTCAGGCCACCAGCAGCAGCTCAGGTGGTGGTGCAGGGTGGCAAGAGCACACTGGAAGAGCTGTGCCAGGCTGACCTATCTCCTGCTCTCATCAGTTTCTGGCTTTTTGAAAGGAAGAAGATAAAAATCAGGAAGCCAGGGAAGAGGCCCAGTGGTGTGCACCCAGCTGGGCTCTGCATGCTGCTGCACTTAGGGAGACTTCTGCTCCTGCCACTGCTGCTGTCACAGGAGAAGGTGCCAGCTTGAGAAGGTGACAAGAGCTGGCCCTTCTCAGCACCACCCACTGCCAGGGGATGCTGCTGGGGCTTTTGCCTCTGCTGGTACAAACCTTCCACATCACCAGCAGTTCCCCAGGGTAAGCACAGTGCTCATGGGACAGGGGAGGAGCCCCCACTAGGTCTTCCAGTGGAGGTGGTAAGTCTGCAGGTTGCCAGGAGCAGGCCAGGCTGTGGTCTTAATGGCCAGCTGAGGCCAGTGGCCTAAGTACACCCAGGGAACAGCTGGAACAATGAGTGATCCAGGAGTATCCCTAGGGAAGGGGCTGGCTAGCATTTGGGAGGCAGGCTGGTAGTGTGGGTGGCACTGCTGGGCTGCTCCTGCCCACAGCCACACACAAGCTCCTCAGGATGTCCCAGCTCAAGCTCCAGCCCCACAGCCTGCTTCTGCCTGGTGACACCCAGACCCTTGGGAAACCCTCAAGCACCAAAAGAAGTTGGTTTGCCTCCTGTCAAGAGCAGTTTTGGGCGCTGGGAACAGTCCCAGCCCTGTGCCCCCACCGAAGCTCCCTTTGCTCAATCGCAGAGGTGGAGTACAGAGAGGTCCCTTCTCCCTCTGCAGTCTAGGGACAGCACTGGCAGCACAGACTTCATCTGTGGCTTTGCCAGGGGCTGGTGGCTTTGCTCTGCCACCTGCTGGGGACAGGACAAAGTGAAGCGGGAACAGGGCAGGACCGATGTGGCTGCAGAGAGGGGCAGCTGCAGGGCAGAACCACCCCTGACCGACGGATGGGGCTCAGGTTTTATTTTCCACCACAGGAACAGGCCAAACCCTCCTGGCTGCCAGTGGCCCCAGGTTCCTGGTGGGGCAAGGGCTGTCCTGCTCCACGATAAGCAGCACGGGGAGCAGGATCCAGCTGCACAGGCATACCCTGGCCCCAGTGCTCTCTTGCAGCAGCAGGATCCCAGGATGGACATTCCCACACATGTCCCCAAGGCTTGGCTCATCCAGCAGCGTCCCAGGAGCAGGCAGGCCACAGCCCCTCCCTGTTCACTCCATGGCCACGGGCTCCTGCCCCTCCACGTCCCGCGTCTTGGAGTTGAGCAGCTCCCTGCGGATCTCCGGTGAGATCTGGGGGTGGCTGTGGAACTTGAGCAGCTCCAGCAAAGCCTCCTTCTGCTCCGAGGACAGGTCCTCCTTGTAGCGCTGGGCAAAGGCCAGGAAGCTCTGGTGCCACAGCACAGGCAGCTCCCGCGGGTCGGTGCGGAAGGCCAGGAAGTGGAAGACGAGGGCATCGACGACGCGGAAGGGCAGGGCATACTTCTTGTCGATCAGCAGCCGCAGGAAGATGCTGTTGGCACCACTGTAGGGCATCTCTGCGATCTTCAGCATGGCCGCGCTGTGGGGAGCAGCCCCAGGTGAGAAGACACAGGCCACCAGGTGACAAACCCAGTGCCCAGCCTCCCAGTGCAACCCTGAGCTTCCAACCACAGCCCTGAGCCTCCCATCTCATAGAATGGCTCAGTTTGGAAAGGACCTCAGAGATGATCTCCTCCACCCTCCCCAGCATGGGCAGGGACACCTCTCAACCAGACTCAGCTGCTCAAGGTCTCATCCAACCTGGCCTTGAACACCCCCAGGGAGGAGGCAGCCACAGCCTCCCTGGGCAGGCTATTCCAGAGTCTCACCACCCTCCTGCTGAAGAACTTCTTCCTCAGCTCCAGTCTAACCCTGCTCTGCTGTGTCTCAGCTTCAAACCATTCCCCCTTGGCCTGTCTCTAGACACCCTCATGAAAAGTCCCTCTGCAGCCTTCCTGCAAGATCACTTCAGCTATTGGTAGGCAGCTCTAAGGTCCCACTGGAGTCTTCTCCAGGCTGCACATCCCCAGCTCCCTCAGCCTGTCCTAACAGCAGAGATGCTCCAAGCCCTTGGGTCACCTTTGTGGCCTCCTCTGGCCTCCAACCTCAACCACAGAGGGAGCTAAGTGAGCTCTCTGCCATGTCCAAGATGTCAGAAAGGCCGAGGGACAGATCAAGGTGCAGCACAGCTGTCCCCAGAGACCCATTACCTGGGCAGAGCACTGCTCTGCCCCCCCCCAGCCCCATTACCTGGAGTGCAGGACAGGGATGGAGCACTTAGTGAGGATGCTGCCAATGATGATGGCCTCCCGCAGCGTGCAGGTGCCCGACTCACACAGGGGGATGAGGATCCCTGCAGAGGGGGAAGAGTTAGGCCCCACCTGTCTGCACCAGAGCAGGAAAACCCCTTGGATTAAGCCCCTTCTCCCACCTCAAGACACACCTGACCCCAGGAACTACCAGCTCCTGCAGCTGCCATTACAGGGGCTGCAGCATCTCCCTGCCATGAGCCTCAAACCACCTCATGTTGCCAGATAAGACCAAGATCAGATCCAAGATAGTTCAGACCCACCACCGACCTCCAGAAGAACCCAAATACCAGCCAGTTTCACTGGCAGCACCTACAGCAGCCATCATAATGCCACCCTGAATGCTTCAAAGAGGCTCCTGGAGGTTCACACACCACCTTGTCTGCCAAGGGGGACCTTCTGCATGTCTTCATAGTCTTCTCCCCACTCCTGAGCCCCCAGGGCCATGGCACACAGGGGACAGTGTCCTGTCATAGCACCACATGCATCCTGCTGAGCCACCCCACCTTTGAACCAGGCTGCTGGCTTGAACAGAGCCTTCTTCAAGGCCATGTAGAGGTGGAAATTGAGGCGCTTGTACTCAGCAATGTCATCCCTGACCCGTGGCAGCAGCACCAGGTTGTAGAACCTCTGGGCCATCTTCTCTTTCAGGTTGGATGAAAATATCCTGAGCACAAAGTGGAGAAAAGAATCATAAAAACACAGAATTGTCAGGGATGGAAGGGACCTCAAGGATTATCTAGTTCCAACCCTCCTGCCATGGCCAGGGACACCTCACACTAGATCAGGTTGCTCAGAGCCACATCCAGCCTGGCCTTATACACCTCCAGAGATGAGGCTTCTGCCACCTCCCTGGATAACCTGTTCCCGTGTCTCACCACCCTCATGGTGAAGAACTTCTTCCTAACATCCAAAGTAGGGGACAGGTTGGTGTTTTGGAAGTTCTGGTTCCAGTTATGAAAAGAAAAAGCTAGAAAATCCTAGGTCAGCAGCTCCCAGAATGGTCTTACCTGGTGGCTTGGTTCATGGCAGCTGCTGTCCATGCCTCTGGCTCCGTGATGTAGAGGATCTGCTCCCAGTTGGACAAGGCAGGAATAATTTTAAATGCCTTGGGGAGTTTCCCACTCCTGTACTTGGACAGCACCTTAAATGACACGGATACAGGCCAGGCTGTGACACATGGGCTGATGGCAGGGCTGCAGGACTTGTGTCATCACCAGGAAAATGTTGTCCCCTCCTTCAGCATCTCTGGTAAGAAAGGACCATTTCAGGCTCCTCCTGAACACAGTACTCAGGAGATTGTCCCTTTCTAGGTCCTCCAGTGACTGGTACTACACACAAACCACAGGCTTGCAGAATGAGGATGAGGACAGCCTCTCTGGGAGGGTGCAGGAGCAGAGATGGTAGCTGTGGGGCTCTGAAGCTTTGGCCTTACCTCCTTGACCCCCTTGTACACATCCAGGACACGGGGATCAAGCTGGGGCATGGGGCGGCCCGAGATCTCCGACAGCGCCGTCTCCACCTCCGTCTGTTTCTCCGTGATCTTCTCCATGATGATATCTGCCAGCGTGCGCCTGGGGCCAGCGCCAGGGGAACACAGGTCAGGGGCCGTGCTGGGAAGCAGCAGCTGCAGCCCTGGCCTGTCCTGACCCCTTCTCCCGCCGCCTCCTCACCTCAGCGGCGGGTTTTTGTTCATGAACATCTCGATGGCCTTCTCGTCCTCGGGGTCCCCCGCCACCTCTCCGCCATACTCCCCGCTCCGACCCGCCACCAACGCTGCCTTCTCCAGCGAGGGCCACTCCTCATCGTCCTCTGAATCCGTGCCGGGGCCGCGCACCGCCGGGCCTGCGAGGGAGCGGCGCTGGTTGAGTCCGGAGCCTCTCACCCTGGACACCCAGGCGTGGCCGGGGAACAACCGGGGGCTCACCCAGCGCCGTGCTTCGCTGCTTAGCGGCAGCGGGCGCGCCGGGGCCGTGCTCGGCCTCCAGCTCCTCCTGCTGCCGCCGCGCCTGCTCCAGGATACGCCGGGACAGCCGCGCGTCTACATAACCCTCCTCGCCATCCTCCTCCTCCTCGGCCTGCCTGCCGCGCCGCTTCCCCCGCACCGCGGACCGCGGGGCCCCTTCTTGCAGGATCTGCTCGGCCAGCGGCAACATGGGACCGGGATCGGGGCCGGAGCCCCGCGGCCTCCGGGCCTTGGGCATGGCGCCGGCGGCCGAGCGTCAGTGCCGGCCCAGGGAGGGGGGAAAACACCCGACCCGGGGCTGGCGCGTTACGATCACCCCTCCGCCACCGGCAGCGCGTGCGCTTTGGCTCCGCCCCTTCCGGTGCACGTCTGAGGGACGTCACGCCCCTTCCGGCGTCACACTCGCGACGGCACTGCCGTCCCGGGGCGGTGCAACATGGGGGTCACCTGGTAATGGTGGAGGGAGGAATGGGCACTTAGAGAGGGGATCTCCCGTGAGGGGCTTCCCGCTACGGGGAGCCGGAGGGAACCGCTGGCGGCCCCGGCGCGTTGCCGGCGGGTCTCTGACTCTCCCCGTCTCCTGGTTGCAGCGTGTCGCAGGTGCCGGTGGCGGAGGGGAAGAGCGTGCAGCAGACGGTGGAGCTGTTGACGCGGAAGCTGGAGCTGCTGGGGGCCGAGAAGCAGGGAACGTTCTGCGTGGACTGTGAGACCTACCACACCGCCGCCTCCACCATCAGCAGCCAAGGTCAGCGCCGGGATGGGCGGTACTGGGCAGGGGTCGCTTCTCCTGGTGTCGCTTCCAGCTCCTTAGCCGGGCAGCCCCGGCTGCGGTGTCAGTGCGGTCTCCCGTGGAACGAGTGGCTGCTGTACGTGAGGCCACGGCTGCGGCGGGAGCCGAGAGGGCTTCCCGCGGGTCATGGCTGGTTTATTTATGTGTTGTGGCCCCGTTTGCTACGCTGAGGATGGAGCAGCCATCTGGCTGCCTTCTCCACCGCTGAAGGTGCCAGCTGCGGTTCCCGTCTCTCCGCAGGGAGAAGGAGCATCCCTCTGTGTGGTGCTGAGGGATGTGAAACTTGTTGAAGGCTCAGAGGAGGCCTTCTCACTCTCTTCAAATCCTGGAGATTGGCGCTAGGTGGGGGTTGGTCTCCTCTCCCAAGGAACAAAGGACAGAACATGACAAAAAAGCCTCAAGGTGCTCGGGAGGACTTTGGGTTGGACATTAGGAACATTTTTTTTTTTCCCCCTGGAAAGGTTGTTGGGTTTACAGCCCAAATAACATTGCTTTTCTTTTCAGGGCAGACAGGCAAGCTGATGTACGTGATGCACAACTCTGAGTACCCCCTCAGCTGCTTTGCTCTCTTTGAGAATGGTCCCTGTCTCATAGCAGATGCCAACTTTGATATCCTCATGGTGAAACTGAAAGGCTTCTTCCAGAATGCCAAGGCCAACAAGATAGAGAGCCGAGGCACCCGCTACCAGTACTGCGACTTCTTGGTGAAGGTGGGCACAGTTACCATGGGCCCCAGTGCCCGTGGCATATCTGTGGAGGTAAGGATCGTTGTGGAAGGGTGGGAAACACAACTGCAGCCAGGGAAATCCCAGGTTAGAGGCTAGATGAGTGATCCTATGTCTCTTCTGTGCCTGTGTAGCTTGTTGCTGGTAGCTTGTCCTAGATGTGGTGCTGCCTGCAGCAGGCAGGGCATTCATCTTTTCACAGCAAGGTTGGACTCTGGCAGGTGTTTTGGGGCTCAGCTGCAGCTACAAGAAAGGCTGTGAGGAGCCAACAACCAAAACCCAAAGTGCGGGGGGGGTTTTGGAACTAGGTGACCCTTGAGGTCCCTTCCAGCCCTGACAGTTATATGGTTCTATGCCATTGAACTAAAAAGCTGCTTCAAGTCCTGATGCACAGCAAGAGCAGCACACTGCAGATTAATAGGCACACTGAGGGGAGCAAACCAACCTCCTCAGCCACTGGTTTGGGTGTTGCTTTCTTTTCCCACTTTGGACAGACACAGTCCTAGGAGAGCAGGGCTCTCTTGCCCCCCAGGTCTGCTCCTGAGGTGTAGAAATGGTTTTCTGCTCAGCACAGAGCTTTTGGCAAGTGTCAGTTCTGCTCCATGGTGTGCTGACCTGGATTGCTGTGCTTGGAGGGGCCTGAAGCCTGCATCAGAGCCCTTCTGTGCTCTCTGCTGAGCACTGTGACTGCTGATGAGGCTTGGAGCAGCAGTTGGCAGCTTCTGATGAGTGTTTCACAGAGCAGAGGCTGAGCTGAGGCAAACTCTAAGGGAAGATTTTTCAGCAGAAGGGCATGGAAGGATCTAGGAAGGCATTTGAGGACAAGGTTGAGTGTGAGTCAGAAGCTCACAAGCTGTGGACCAGCCTCAGCTGGGCTGAAAAGCTTCTTAGGAAAAGGCAAGGATGTGAGTTGTGCCAGTGTGGGAAGGAGAGGGCAGGGCAGAGCAGGTCAGGTTCCAGACATCTAGATTTGTTGGTGCCTGTCTTCAAGACAGCTGAGAATTAGATGATTAAAGGTCTTTAAAGATCAGAGCTGATGCTTTTCCTAAACACACCAATCCAATTATCTGATAGTTAATCAGGCAGGTGTTCCTAGGCAACAGTGAGGAGGATTGAGGAGTGGCTCAGCTCTTCACTGCAGTAAACACAGGTGTTGTAGTGTCAGCACTGCTGCTGACCTGGGGTTCAAGGCCAGGTTGGATGTGGCCTTGAGCGAGCCTAGTTGAGAGGTGACCCTTGCCCATGGTAGGGAGGTTGGAGGAGATGATCTCTGAGGTGCCTTCCACCCTGAGCCATTCTAGGGTTCTCTGCAGCAATGCAGGGAGAGGAAATATCATTGACTCCGTGGTCCTCACTTCAGGGCTGTGCTTTCTGTTGCCAGGTGGAGTACTGCCCCTGTGTGATAGCCAACGACTGCTGGAACCTGCTCATGGAGTTCATGCAGAGCTTCATGGGGAGCCACACTCCTGGCATCCCTTCTGTGTTCAGCACCAAGCACGACAGCATCTACAGCCCAGCAGACACCATGGTGCAGTACATGGAGCTGTTCAACAAGATCCGCAAGCAGCAGCAGGTTCCTGTAGCAGGGATCAGATGAAAGGACTCCCTGGAGCTTGGTTTGCAGCCCCTGCAGCCTCCTTTCTCCCTGCCCCTCTGCATCAGGAGCCCCTCCAACATGTGGCACTGGAGGCAGCCCGAGGTTGTTTTTTTGTCTTCTCAATCTCTTGCCCCTGTTTCAAAGCCAAAGCTTTGAATGTTTGGCACATTTCTCGTTGCCTGCCTTCAGGGGTTTGAGTGTCTGGGACCAGGCCTTTGGTTCTGCTGGTTCTTTATGCAGTGCTTCATCTGCAGGAGAGGAAAAAGGAGAAATCCAAACCCAGTGGGTCCACAAGGGCAGCATTTCCTTGACTGCAAAGAGCTGGGTGAGAGGTTTACATCTGTGGGTGAAAGTGTTTTGTTGTTTTTCATCCAAATAAAAAGCTGTCATTTTTGTGAGCAGTTGGGAGTCTTGCCACGCAGCAAGAGTGCTGCTGCTTGGTGTTGTGTGTTTACAGCTGCTGAGGTTTGCTCTTGTGTGGAGACAGTTACTCAGCAGAATTTTATCTCTGCTTTGATTCAGGAGCTTGATACCCCTGAAGCAAAACTAATTTCCCTGTGGCAAAATCTGCAGGAATTCTTGCATTCCTATTATGGGTATCATCTTAGCTTGCCTTCAGCTTTTCTATCTGATGGGAGTATTAAATTCTTCTACCTCTTGGATGATGCTGATGAAACCTGGTGATAAATAAATAAATGAGCCTGGCAGGAGCCCTTTTGTGCTCTGAAAGCAAATACCAACTGCTTTAGCTCAGCGTTTGCAAGGTAGGTGATAAATATCCCATCCCTGCACACCAGCTTTCATATGAGAGGTCCTGGTGACTTCAGATTTAAGTGAGCAAAGAAAGATTTGGGGAATAAGAGCCAAAAGTAGAAGATTTAATGATCTGATATCACTTGACTATTTCTTTTCTTTTTTTTTTTTTTTTTTTTGTTTTTTCAAGTGGTGATTTATTTTTGCAACAGGAAAACCAGGGAAAATAGATCCCTTTTTGAGCTAGCTGGCTTCTTGGTTTTACTTGTTCAGTATCTATCTGGCTTGTAGCTGTCATTCTCTTTTCCTCCTCCTCATCCTGCTTGGTCTCAGAATCCATAGAAACCTCCCCTGATTTAGCCACAACCTTTGCACTGTGCTTCCACTGTGATGCCTGCGTGGAGTAGGATTCCAGCCTTCCAGCCCACATCCCAGACTTGAAAGGATCCACATGGAGAAGGTCTAAGGATGGATTTAGGAAGGGAGATTTGCAGGGAGGGTGGTGGGATCCTTGTGGAGAAGCAGTATGTGTCCTGCTTGCAGCAAATCTGGTTGGTTCCTTTCCCGTATGTGGGTCTTGGAGAGTGTGAAGAGCAAATAAAGCAGAAGTGGATTTCTCCTGAGGGAGATTTCTTTCCTTCTGAAGCAGTGGGAAAGGGGGAAAGGAGCTGTTTTGTCCTTGATGTGCTGCCTGGTGGAGAACTAGTTATTGAGATATGACTTCTGTGAGTAAGGCTAATTAACCTGTAAGGCTAATTAACTGTTAGAGGATCCCAGAGTCTTTTAGTGTGGGCATTTAATAAGTTTAGTCAGTGCTGGGTCCAGAAAGATCTGATTAATAAACCATAATAAATGGCATCATACACCAGGAGAGTGTTAGAAATTCCAGAGTGCTGAATATACTGAATTTTTGCAACCCTTACCTCAAGTTCCTGCCATGTGCACCGACTTCAGTGACACCATTAATGTTCAGTGATGAAAATTCAGGGACAATCTGTCCACCTGTCATTCTACTTAGTTAATCTGACTGGGAAAGGTTAGAAAACCAAACTGTAGTCTTTGTACAGGTGGTTATTTCCATCCTGTTTTATGTCTTTAAAAAAAAAAAAATCCAACCCAAAATACCTTTTAATGATCTGATTACTCATGCTAATGCTTTATGAATTCCTGAAAGCTGCATTCTGTAAGCAGGAGATGTCAAACCTCTTGGTCACATGGCTTAACAGAAAATATGTGCTAGAATCCCTGGAGACTTGTGTGCTCTTCTTAATACATTGTACTGTTCTTCCAAGTAATAAAATGAGCCCCCTTGAGCTACATTCTGCCTTCAATTACACCATTGGAGCCATTGACGTCAGTAGGTTTCCACATGTGTAAGGATGGGGGCAGGATTTAGCCCTTTATGTCTTGGCAGAGATGCTTGGTGCTGTGAGAGCCTTTCTGTGCCTTCCTGAGGGGCTGCTCTTTCTCTGGGTTTTTTCTTTGATTGTTTTTTTTTCTTTATTAATGGTTAAAACGACTGCTTTTAAATCTGGTTAGAGTGAGAGACCTGAGGCCGTTTGGTCTTGAGAAGCCTGAGAGGAGATCTTCTGAATAGCTGAGGGGTGGGTGTCAAGATGAAGGTGCCAGGCTCTTTTCAGTGGTGCCCAGTGATAGGATAAGGAATAAGGGGTGCAAGCTGGATCCTAGGAGGTTCCACCTCGAGGAGAAACTTCTTTATGGTGAGGGTGACAAAGCCCTGCAGCAGGCTGCCCAGAGAGGTTGTGGAGTCTCTTTCTCTGGAGACTTTCAAAACCTGCTTGAATGTGTTCCTGTGTGACCTGCCCTGGGTGAACTGAACTGAAGGATCTGGAGAGGTCACTCCCAATGCCTACAATTCTGTGATTCTGATTAGCTGTAGTTAATACTCCTCATTCTGCACCCTCCCCAACAGTGATAGGGCAGGTCGAGGTGGCTTGGAGCATGCTAGTCTGCATCTTAACAAGTGTTCAGGGGGCTTTCAGTTGTGTTCCAGTAATGGACTGAGCCAGTGTAATTGAAAACCACCTTAATTTTGCCTCTCAAAGCATGGTCTGGAAGGTTGTTTTCCCATTGTTCCCTAGTGTTTTCTCACAGTGCAAGATCTGGAGGGAAAGGCAGCCAAGCTATAATCCTGTACCACTGTGGATCTTTTTTTCCTTCTTCTGTACTTCTCCAAATCACTTCCAGCGTTGTTGCTTTCTGTGAGCTGGCCTAAAGGAGGCTGGGGATCCTTGGGGATGTGGGTCTCACCCTCAGAGCTTTCCTGCTCCCAGTTCTAAGTAGAGGCTGGGTGATGTTACCAGGGTCACCAATGTTTGTGACAGAGTCCAAGTCTGGCTGCTCCCCTGGGGATACTGTGGGATCTTTCGTTCTGTTTTGTGCTGTGGCATTTTTTTATGAGCACCCTGCTAAGCTGTACAAAGAGAGTGAGGACTTAAAGCTGAAGATTAACGAGACCCTTAATTCTTAGCAGGCACTAGAAGCTGAGGGCTTGTGGTGGGGAGCAGAGTTGAGGGGTGTGTGTGACTGTGGATTTCTGTGCAGGCGTGGGTTCAAAACAGACCAGAGACAAAGGACAGGTGGAGTTCCCAGGAAGTGGAATTTGTGGGAAGGCTGGCTGGTGAAGGAACTCAGGAGGAGACCACAAGGCTCCCTGTGCCATGGCAGAACAGGCTCCCACCTATTGCAGTAAACTGCAGTGCTTTGCCTCAGAACTTACAGGGACAAGATCTGGAGTAAACACTGTCCCCATGAAAAGGGGAGACTGCTGACCTGTGCTTTGTGTTGAGTGCTGTGCAATCCGTGGCTTGGTGCTGCCCAGAGAGCAGGGCTCGACTCCCTGCTGGGTCCCCGACAGAACGTCCTGCAGGCTGTAAAGTTGTCTGAGTGGGTGTGGATGACTCCTGAGCGTGGCCATCCCTTCCTGGGGACAAGTTTCGCCCCCAGCCTCAGCACTGAGGTCCCTTTGTCTCCTGACAAAACTGCTTCCAGCCCCATGGCCACTGCACTGTGGCGAGGAGCCTGTGACCAGGGAAGCTTCAGGTGACCCCTGGCTGAGGGGCACTCGTCTGCCTGCCTTCGGTGCTGTCTCTGGCCCTGTGGGGTGCTCACTCCCATCACCCTTGGGTCCCCATCGCCTCAGGGGCTCTGTGCTGTGCCTACCCCAATTATTTTGGGGTCTTTGTCATCTCGGGGGTCCTGTGGGGTGTTATCCCCCACTTCACCTCAGGGTGCCTCTCAACTCAGGTGCTCTTTGGAAAGCCTAAACCTATCGCCTCCGGGTCCCGGTCATTTCAGGGACCCTGTGGAGTGCTCACCCCTATCACCTCAAGATTCCTATGGAGTATTTCCCACCCCACAGAGGCTCTATGGTTGGGAAACCCTCACCACCTCGGCGTCCCCATCACCTCAGGGCTCCGGTGGAGTATCTCCCACCCCACACAATCACCTCAGGGGCCCAGCAGAAACGCGCCCCCTCCTGTGCTGTCCCTTTAAGAGTCTCTTTGTCTCCGAAACATCCTTATTTACCCTCCTGTGACTCAACCAAACTTCAGCCTGGGATTCACAAAGCCCGGTACGTCACCGTGCGGGGCCGGGCCCGGCCAGTGCCCGCCCCTCGGCGCTGCCCTCTCGCTCCTTCAGCGTAAGCCATTGAAGAGCTCTCCCTAGCGGCTACGCAGAACTCGTAAGCTCCGCCAGAACTCGCTCTCCCGCTGCCGTAGACTACGCAAGCGACACCTGCGTGTGCGTTCGTCTCGCCGTTAACATCAAGCATCACTCTGCGAAATTGGCGTAAGTGGCGGCGCTGAATCCGGAGCGGGGAGGGAGAGCGAGTGAGGTGAGTGGGAAGGCGGGAGCGTTGTGTGGCGTGCTTGGCAGCCAATGGCAGGGCGGGGCGGGGCGCGGCGGGCGGCCAATGGGCGGGGAGAGGGGCGNAGTGCAGTTGTGAGGGGGGGGTGCCGAGGCGGACCCCGTCCCCCTCCTTCCCCTCATCCCCGGCCGCTGCCGCCTCCGCCTTTGTTTGCGGGCGGGAGCCCAGCGCCGGATCGGCGGATCCGCAACTTTCCCTTTGTTGAGGCGAGGGTGCCGCGGGAGCGACCTCCCCCCCGCCTCCCTTCCCCTCACACCCCCTTCATACGCACCCGGGAACCGGCCTCTCCCGTCGGGGCCTTCACAGGGGACACGGCCGGCGGGGCGGTTGTGTGGTGGGTGCCGCGGGTCGTGGCCTGGCTGCTGGAGCGGACGGGGGAAAAGCGTCTTAAACTCTCCCGTAACCCTTCACGCTGTGCTTGGGGAAGGGAGAAAATGGTCAAAAATCGGTGCCGGTTGGTTATTTCTCTTACAAAAAGCTGTGGGTTTGTGTGTGTGTGTCTGTGCCGCAAAGGTAAACAGCAGAAGTTAATTGGGGGAGGGAGGCTGAGGGCATCTTGGGTTTAGGGATCTCGACGGCAAGCGCCCGCCTCCGTGCTTTGAAATCCCCTTTTAAACACCATTGGAAGCGGAGAGGGCTGCAACGGTTTGTAACCCCTCCTGCGAGTGCTCGGTAAGCAAAGAGCAGAGCTGCTTCTGCCTGTGAGCCCCCCCACACACACACACATTCCCTAAACAGGAGGTAAGTTTGGAAGAACTGCTAATTTTAGGAAAGGCTTCTGCTAAATCTTGTTCAGCGCGGTTGTAGGTAGGGAAAAGAGGCGTGATCCGTGTGTCAAAACACCTCCTGATCTCCGGGTGTAGTCAGCAGGAGGACAGTGACAGGCGTGCAGAAAGCCCCCAGTTATTTAGATAACGGGGGGGGGGAATGGGAAGGGAAGTGCCTTTAGTCAGAGCTACGCTTGTACTTTTGCTCAGAGGAAGATGCTGCGAGCTCTTGGAGTGGCTGCGCTGCTCTTGTATGAAATGTCAGTTTGGGTGCTTTTTTATTCTGCTGCTTCGGAGGAGATGCTGGCTGGAACCCGAGGAGCATGCACTGAAAGATGGGATGAGTGCTGCCGATTCCTCAGCCAGGGGAAAACACTTGGGCGGGAGCTGCTCCTGAAGTTAGTATCCAGTCGTTCTCGTGCGAAAGCGTGGCAAAAAAATAGGGACCAGATGAAAAGGGATGATGGGGAGGTGGGACTGGAAGCCAAAATCGGGTGTCGGGCAGGAGGAGGAAGGGGGCTGTTGGTGCTGATGAGAGCTGAGCTGCTGCAGGAGGAAAGGAAACGCACAGCTAGGATGTGAGGACTGGGAAAAGAGCTACAGGAGCTGGATGAGAGGGGGTAAATCGGTGGAATTGTGAGTATGAGAACTTTATGTGGGTGTGAATGCTGAGGATTAAACTTGTGCTTGGATTATTGAGTGCTGCTCTTAGCAGAAATGTCAAGAGTCGTGTCCTGTTCACAGCCAGCAGCAGTGCTTGCATTGGTTTGCTGCTGCTCTCCTTTTGGTAGCTAGACTTGGGGGTTGCTTTTAGTTAACAATTGTCAGATATGTCAGATAATTTTTTTTTAAAAAAAGGGG
>VWYK01082955.1:56567-70824 GCA_013399775.1 Semnornis frantzii | reverse complement strand
AATAGTGAAGGAATTAGGTTTTTTTCTATTGTACCAAAACACATTTGTATTTAGTAGTGTTTCCACAAAGTGAGTTACTCAGGGGTTTGCAAAGGTTAGGCTTTCTTCTAGATGTTTCTGATCTCAAGCAATAGGACAACACTTTAGCTGATATTCATGAACAAAAAGAAATTCTCATTTATATTGCAGCAGCCTGTGTAAGGACCAATCAAGGTCCCATTGTGCTGATGCCTGATTGGTGACATAGAGCAGAAAATTGCTGGTGCCTGCTTGGATGCAGTTCAGAAACATCATTTTTTTTCCCATGTAAGGTTTAACATGAGCACATTCTGATCAGTAAAGCCCATAAGGACATATTTAAAGCAGTCTCTCTCCAGCATAATATTCCAGAGTGTTGCAGTTCTCTCAAAGAGAAGGGAATTTAAACACATGCAAAAATGCTCAGCTAAATCAGACAGGGCTGCTGCACACAGACCTGTCATCTTTTGAGCATTCCACATATAAGAGTTTCCTTCCAATGCACGGGAGAGTTTTGGAAGATGGTTGGACAACAGGTCCAGATGAGCTCCTGAGCCACGGTGTTTTCTCTCCTAGGCATGTTCTAAGCCTACCTCAGTGAATTTACACAGTGCAGAGAGATGTGACTCATGGGCATGCACCCTATCAGTGGTACGAGCCGACAGAAGATGAATCATTTCCATTTTCTGAAACAAAATACTGAAGTAGACTGAAATTAAGGTATGAAAAATGAAGCTGAATGAAAAGAAAAATATGCCAGTGACAAGAGCTGTCGGATCATGGAGTAATCTTGATGGAACAAAGGAAGTAACCAAAAAGGCATGTAGTATTTCATGGTGGTCAATATGGTATAGACTAAGACACAAGAGTCAGTTCCTCACTGGTTAATGATGGACAAGCTGGGACTTCAGGGATATGAGAAGTTAAAATCAATATACAGCAATGATGTAAATAAGGCAAGTCGTATTTGTGGTGTGTCATTTTTACTGTGAAAATAAAAACAAATAAAATCAAAATTGGCTGGCAAATAGCTACAAGTGCTTCAGATTCTGGGTATTGTGTAAAATTGCTGTATCTTACTACACTAATAAGCCTGGAAAACATTTACTTTGTAAAGCTGCTAACTGTATATTGCAGTAGAAATGTTGTTTGAAATCAGTGGAGTGCACGGTAGTGATAAAGAATTTCCTTGTAATGTTGTTGTTATAGTTGAAGCTGCCGTTCATCTTCTGCACAGTAAAGCAGGCTGAGGCTGCCAGAAGGTTTGCTAAAGCTTTCCTTTCCAGTGCTGAGCAATTTGCTGTCTTCATCCAGAGATTGCTTGCCTGGGTTTCCATCACTTTGTGAGCTCTCATGCAGAACTTGTGAGCTCTAGCACAGACTCAAATGAATACAGATAATGTTCATTTTTAAAGATGTTTAACTGCTGTGGAATGTACAGATGACTTCCTTATAGAATAAGGAATCACAACACATCATGCTTAAACCAAAAAACAGAGGGATAGGGTCAACGTTTAAGTGCCTCATTTTCACTGAAATCAACAGAGTGTTGAACTGAAAATAACAGTGTTTTGAACAACATAGCTTTGTCTTCCTTTCCATTTTGAGACTTTGTTTTTAAATACTCCTCTACCTAGATTCCTTTTAAGATTTCCCTTCCTTTCTGCTTCTATTATATATTTTTAACTGACCAGCATGCTTTAGCAGTACTTGACACTCAGGAAGATATTCCAGACTCACCTTAAATGGGAAGACAAAAAGCAGCTTTAAGACACTGGCAGCTTTCTTATTTATATATGAAAGCAATAAGAAAAGAAGCTATTAAATGGTGCAGCTTCTCCTGAAGCTCTCAGACCTGTCATCTTCATTTTCCTCTTAAGACTCACTTGAGCCTGCTTTGTGTATTAGCCTGGCTCACTTGACTGCATCGTTTAACCACAGCACTCTAAAGGAAGGCAAAGTTCTCACTGACTTCAATCCTAACATGGTTCATTTCAGGAAGATAAACCAATTTGGGGTTTAGTGGGATACATTCATCTGGAGCAAGTAAATTTAATATACATTGCCCTGAGCTGACTTTCACACTAGTATTATGTTGCTGCAACTCTTGCTGAAGTTTGATTTACACCAGGCAGTGCAGAATTTATTCCTCACATCATGAAGGATGGTCACTCTCAAAGGGCAAGTGCCTCATGAAAGCCATTATGGAAGGAATTGTTGATGTTTGTGAATCGACAATAATATTTCAGTGGTCAGTAAGCAAGATCTTCAGAAACACAGTTGGGTAACAGTTGGGTGTTCTCCTGTGTATGTGCCTGGTAACTGTCCTACCTGTGTAAGCAAGAAGTGGTGAGGTTTCTCCCTAGTATATTTCTCAGGGAACAAGGTTCTATTTGTTTTAGCACAATGTGGCTGGAAGAGAGCTGTAGGGGGCAGTTGTGTCTTCTGGTATGCTTATGTTTAACTGTTCATTATTGTCTCTTAATCCTTAGTTTCATGGACATTGGAATACTCTAACAAAGAGCTGTTTGTTGCTCTTTCATCCAGTCTCGAGAGTTTGGGTAGTTCTGTGAAAAAAAACAGTATAGATGGAGAGAATATCTGATACTGGAAAAACTGGTCTTGGTTTCTTCTCTTAAGCATTTTCATTAGGTAGATTCAAATTGTACATTAGGGGGAAAAAAAGTTGCCTTAAAGGGTTACTGGAACAGCATCAATGTTAGCTTCAGGTGCAAAAAACACCTTAGCAATGAGTGGCCTTAGCACAACCAGGGACAGATGGGCTGTAATGCACAGTCCTCAGCTCTCCTTCTGTTTGATAGGAGTTGGCTCTGCCTCCACATATGCACACAGCCTCTAACATATGTGCAGACCGGAGAGGACATTTCAATTAACCCTGTGTGGCAGGTAACATACCTGCAAGCTAGAGGCGACACTCTTGTACATGAGACAGCAGATAATAGTGGTATTCTATAATTTTGATGGGTTTTTTTAATTGCCTTTAATTCATGTATGGCAGTCCAGCAATAAAAACCTAGCTGCAAAAGGCTGTTTCTGCCTGAATATGAAGTGCTCTCCAAAAGCATGGTGGCTGTGACACACCGGCCAGAGCATGGCATGAATCAATGTGTTACACACCTATCACTTTCCTGAGACTAATCCTGTGTGGCATTAACTGCTGCAGCGAACTCTCGCATTTCTATAAGTAATTTTCACTCTCTTAAGTTCTACTCTGTGCCGGTTTGAGGCTAATTAGAATATTTTAATGAAAAAAAAATAGATTGTAGGCTGTGAAAAGAAAACAATGGTGATGTCTACTTCACTCATAGGCTTGCTAAGATGTATAAAAAGGACACAAACAGATAGCATAGAGAGCCTCTCACTCTCTCTGGGAGCTGGTGTGTCTTCTGGCTTTCTGCTGTGCAAGCAGAGTGATCTCTGCTTCTAACCCTCCTTGCCCATCCTCCAAACTCACCTTGCACATAAGGCAGACCCTGGGATAAGGCAGAGGGGTGGAAGGGTGATTGGGAGCCCCTCCTGGGGTCTCTGATTTCTGGGAGGGGTGTTGTGTTTCTGTATTACCTTTAACTTGTATATTTCTGTAATTAGTCATGTATATTGTGTAAATATCTGCTTGTAGATTGTGCTAAGCTGTAAATAGAGCTTCGGTCCTTAACTTCTGGCCGACTGAGTGATTTCATTGGGGGGCGGGTGTGTGCGTGTAACTCCCAAACCATCAAATACTCTTTAAGGTGTCCAGGAAAGTAGAAGCAGGTTTCATTTTACCTAAAGTCTCAGCACCTGCCACCATTCTACCCTTGGTTGCATTATTAAACTAAGGTTCTGGAATCAGCTTCTGCTGGCAGCTATTAGAAGTCAAACCTGGATTAATCCCAAATTTACATCTGAAGCTGAGGTTACTTAGGAATTAGAAGTTGATCCCTACAAGTCGCAGGCTGTATTAACGGTTCAATGTTTTCTAGAAGCATCCAGGGCTGGCTACATAGGGCAGATGTCCTACGGGATAACTCAAGAAGATTACTTGACCTGCTCACTGTGCTCTGAAATTTCCTTCACCGTGACCTAAAGAGCTTCTACATGAGAAGGGATATCAAACACAATTATAGTAGCTCTGGGTTTTTTTCATAATTCTTCTCAATGGGTACTAAATTTTCTTTCCATAGCTTCCAATATCTTAGGGGAAAGGTGACCCATTTATTTCGTACAACTTGGGTAGAAGAGGTGTCAGGAGAGATCCAGGCAGTTCATGCATATTTTTGTGCACTTGGACACTTTTAGACTGTTTCAATCCTGGTACCCAGGTAGAGGGGATTAAATACTAGGATCAAGGGCTCCTCCAAGAGACAGTTGTGTTACAGAGGTTCTCACATGCTCTAGAAATGAGAGGCTCCGTTCAGTTACTGATGCTGTTTGTGTGAGTCCACTGTGCCTTGCATTCACTAATTTAGTTATCAAAATATCAAACAATTTCTCAGAAAAAGCTGGACATGGGGAAGTTATTGGTGGGTTGGGTGGATGCAGCCTGCATCAATTTCACTCAGAGCACAGGAATGAGACCTGCACCAAGCACCGTGCAGTTTCCTCTTTGGAAAGACCGGGGCTTGTCCTAACTTTGGACTTGAGAAAGTCTTGTGTCTAACACTGGGGGACCCTGACTCATCCAGAGCCTTTGGTTAGTGTTGCTTGCCCTTTGCAAAGGGACCGCACTAACATTCCCCTCCCACCTCCAAGTCCTACAGTCTTTTAAGTCCTTTTATTTTATTAGATTAATTTGTGGCAAAGTAAAAGCTCTGTTGGGTTGTGCAGAGTATTAAAAATATCTTGAAAACAAATGTCCTCTACCTCACCCTTTAAGGGGCAGAGTCTTCTCTATATCCAGCTTCAAAGCCAGTGGTTTCTATGGTAGTTTCTTGGTCTACTCAAGTTGTCTCCCCAAGGGCCCTAGAAAGCATCTTGCTTTCTATCATCCAAGTTGTAAAGATGTAAGTCTCCCCTGCTCCACTCCAGTCCCGCCATTTGTGCAGGCTGCAAGCCTGCCCTGTCCCTCCATCACTGCCCACATTCCCCCTTGTTCCCACAGCACAGGCAAGACAAACCAGCAGGAATCCATCCTGCTTTCTCATAGTCTTTTAACAAGATAAAACCCACGGCACCAAATCCAGTAAATACAGTCCCTAGTGCAGCAAACTGCCTGGAGCCTGCTGCGGGACCAGCCTGGGCTGGAGCATCACCAATATTGTCCTGACACTCTTTCCATAATGGCATACCGTAGGCAGACCCCAAAGCTCCAAGACATAAGTCATTGGAGAAATTAGCCCATGAAATAGTTTCTGACCAAGGAGGCTTGCTTTTTTTATTTAATGCCACATTAAATAAATTGCAAAGTACGGCAGCGAGGATTTAGTACTTGCGGTGATAGCCATATTACTTAGCATTTGCAGAATGCCTTCCTCACTCAGAAAAGCATTTCTGTTAACTTAATTCATCTTCAGGTACCCCCTGCATGTCATGAGGGATGTCAGGAACATTTAATAGCCCTGCTAATAAATAAGACATACAACAGGAATCGGCACAGCTCTGTTACTTTTCCTCATCTTTCGCTCTCAGCATCCCACCTGACTTGACTTTTGATGGCTTCAGTTCATATCTGTGTCCTTTAAGTCCTTAGCAGTGACAGGGGCATGATCCTGTTTCTTCAGTGAGAGCCAGCTGTGGCCCTCACTGGGCAGCCAGGGGAAGCAGAGCTGAGACTGGTGGCAAGCAAGGAACAAGTCTCAGCAGACAAGGATGGAAAGAGCAGGTCTAGAAACTGAGAGCTGGAATGCAGAGGGGAGGATGGAGATGAAAGGATCCTTGGGCTGAGGAGATCATTCTGATGGGCTATTTGCCACAGGCAGAAGACAATTTGGGACAAAAGCTGGTGGAAGGTTTCTAATACAGAAAGGTTTAAAAGTTGGTTTGAATTATCTTACTTGATATAAGTGTTTAAAGCAGATGGTAACATGGTTTCAGAAGAGGACAGCTTGTCTGGCATGGGGCAGGGTTGTATAGAGCAGATGTCCCTGGAGGTCAGCAGCTCAAGGTGTAAGGGGTAATACTGGGAAAAGGCTTTAGCCTAGGGGATCCAGGAGTTGTATTTTGAATCACAAAATCTACAGAAAATCCCAGAGCACATTTCTGGGAAGAGGCTGCCAACCTCCACGCACCTGCCCAGCCACTACACACCATCACTGCTCCTTGCTCCCAGCAGGACAGTGGTCTTCTCAGTGTCTGACAGATGCCCTTTATCCAGGGTCCAGGAGAAAACGAGGTGCCAGGAAAGAGCACAGAGGTCACTCAGCATCTCTGTTTCTCTGTAGTCACTGCTTATGCGGAGTGGATGCCACCGCCCTGTTACTTGTCTGACTCCCAGGAAAAAAGTCCCAATGACCTGCACAGGGATCTTGGGCACAAGGTGTCCAGGGACAGGTCCTGGCTCACACTGCTGTATTTCATCTGGGTGAAAGGCTGCTCAGTACAAAGGAGGATAAATAAGGACAGCTACTCTAGTCTTCTAATCATTTGGGATCCTACTTTTAATGTAGGTAAATACATCTGTGTGCCAGTTCTCCCTTCCCCTTTGAGCTGGTGTAACTCCTAGTTTCAATGGATATTTCTAATAGAGACCAGACAGTGATTGCAGTCACTACATGAGTCAAATTAGTGCTCACATAGATGGCCCTTGATTGGAAAAGCATAGTAGATACATATTGGTGTTGCTTAATGGGCTGATTAATTAATAAGATGGCAATTAGTGCTTACTACCTCTGTAAAATAACATTTACAAAACCACGCAGTTATTGTAGGGGTGGGATATGCTTTCTGTAATAAAACACCTAATAATATGTTTATTTAGACATATATTTTTACTATAAATCAACTGGAGATTATACTATTCTTATTAAGACTTTCTCCTCACTTACTTTCAAAGAGTTAAAGTATCTTATTTAGAAGTACTCAGCTGAACTCCCTTAAAAACTTCTCATTTCAATAAAAATTAAAAATACTATGAGTTAACTTACAGGTTTTAGAATTACTTCCTTGTAAATCCTTCCTGAAAAATCCCCACATGCATAAATCACGTTGTAATTAAATGCTGGAACAAATGCTCTTTTTACTTGCTCTATATTGATTCTCTTCTTCAACTTTGCCCCCAAAAAAATAGCTCCATGTCCCATTGAAATGTATCATTTTTTTCTGGAAAGAGGAACAGACACCTGCCCAAAACATTGAGCCCAAATTACATTTTACAGAAACAAAGCCATTCATTGACCCTAACATTCTGCACACTTTCAGTAGCTCTAGGGTGAAACTGCTCAGAATGTTTTACTGTAAACCTGAGTCTAATATGAATGAGAGGCTGCTTTAATTTTTTTAGGAGCAGTTCTCCTAGCTGCAAAGGCATTGAAGACAGCCTGGAGGACACAATCTGTGTGATGCTGCACTTTATTGTCACAGGTACAGAATTCCAACGTGGCAATGCTGCACATTCAAACCACCAAACATCTACCCATCAGGAAGGACTTTTCAGTCACCAGAATGGTTACAAATGGGTTTTGTCAGAACACACTTATTATAAGCAGTCTGATCTCAATAGAGTCCTATGATTTTATTTTGAGTAATAGCAGCAATGTCTTACCAACTCTTGATGGAGATACCATGGGGTTAATATATATTCATGTTGGAAAAGCAAAGCAGAGCTCCCTCCCAACTTTTACAGATCACTCCAGTCTTTTCCACAGTTGATTGTCAGGTTGTCTCAATCAATAGCTTAGCACTGACAACAGCTCACAGTTTATTTGCAGCTTTGAAGCCTGGTCCTATAGTGTTTCTCTTCTGACAGGAGATGAATAAAGGTGTCACTGTGGGAGACTTTTAGCCGGCTGTTATAAAAAGGAGCCTCCTTGCCTTCCCTTGCAAGATCCTCTAGTTCATTCTTGGAGTTTGTGGCTTTCCCATCAGCTGAATTTAGCTCCATCAGCTCCAATTCATGCTTGGCAGCTGTTTCTAAAACTCTCTGTTTGTTATAATATCTGACAAAGTTGTTAATTATGGGATGGATAGGAAGAGCAATCGCTATCACTCCACAAAGAAAACTGATGGCAGCATTCAGTTTTCCTAGTGTTGTTTTAGGATATATATCTCCATATCCTACTGTGGTCATGGTAATGATTGCCCACCAAAATGACTGAGGGATGCTTTTAAATAAAGTTTCAGGGTGACTCTGCTCCATGGTATAACCCAGGGCAGAAAAGACAAAGATTCCAACAGCTAAGTACATGAGGAGCAGCCCAAGCTCCTTAAAGCTGCGTTTCAGGGCATATGTTAGAGTCTGGAGCCCTGAGGAGTGCCGTGCAAGCTTGAAAATCCTCGCGATCCTCATGATACGCAGCGCCTGGACAGCCTGCTGGACATTGCTCAGCTCCATGAGTTTGGCTCCCAAGTGGGTCAAGGTGAGGCTGACATAGAAGGGAAGTATTGCTAGCACATCAACAATGTTCATGAAAGACAGGACAAAGTGGAGTTTGTTGGGAGAGGAGATTAGCCTTAGCACATACTCCATGGTAAACCAGACTATACAGGCTGTCTCTATGTTGTCCAGAGTCGGGTGCTCCATACGGTTCCCCTCTGCATCTACAATCTGCAGGTCTGGGATGGTTCCCACACACATCACAATGGAGGAGATCAAAATAAACAGAAAGGACAGAACAGCAATCACTCGAGCTGGGTACGATGATTCTGGCTTCTCCAGAAATTTCCAGATGTATTTTTGGCACCTTTTCCCACGGCTTTCTGAGGCATCTACTCCCAAGTCATCCAGAATCAGTTGCACTCTTCGGGCTATTTCTTCCAGTTCCTCCTTTTTTTCAGTTAGATGAGTTTTGCAACAGTCATCCAAAAATTTTAGATCTACTTTCCAAAATTCCATTTCATTCTTGAAACATATGGGACATATTCCTTTCTTCATGTGAATTTCCCCAAAGTAGTATACATCAACAATGCATTTGAAAGCATCTGGATCTCGGTCAAAGTAAAACTCTCTTTTTCCAGGATCATAGTCATCACAGAGTGAGAATATGCTATCATATCCCCCCGACAAGCAGTTGAGCAGCTCTGCCAGTCGTGTTTCTGGATATTGATTCAGGCTATCTCCATAGAACACCTGCTTTACCCCACCAACATTGACTACAATCACAGTGTCTTCATTTTTTTCTGATCCATCATTGTCCACGTCTGGAAAACTAGAGTCACCTGCCATTTCAAATGTACTGAATTTTATTTGACTTCTAGCCTGTTGCTTGGTTTCAAAGCTTTGTAGTTTTAATTCCTCATGAAAGCAAATCAGCACCAAGTCAGGTAGACTACAAATGTAACCAAAGTGACCCGTAGGTGTGACGGGAAAGGTTACGGAAATAAACCTGCGGTCAGGAAAGCCTTGCGAGGTATGCAACAAGCTGCAAGGAAAAGACAAATCATCAGGCTGCTGTGCCTGCAAGCTGGGTGTCGGAAAGCTCCAGCAGATTTGAAAGAGAAGAAACCATTTAAGAAAACTCACCCCTCTGTTCAGTGCTTGAGAGTCTTTTCAGGTCCCATTCTCTCTCTGAAAGTGCTATTTATTCACAGGTTGGAAGTCACGGCAGAGACAAGTCCTGTGCTCTGATTAATGCAACGTGCAGTGAGTGACAGTTCTCAGAGAGACAATCGGCAGGGTGAGCTCACAGAAAACTGTTGCGGTTTCTCTCTTCGATTCCACGGATCTCCCTAGAAAGCCGCTACTGAATTTTGGGTTCCTCTCCCTTTTCTTTCTACTTTAAGGTCTTCCCGAGTTTATCTGCTGACTCTTACACACCGTCGGCCGGTGCAAGCGTGCAGAGGAGAAACTTGAGCTTGCTTTCCCCTTGCTGTTTCCCAACACAATAGGGAGCGCAGGCTGCGAGGAGTCCTTTCCAAACTCTACCCTCTTCTGGTGAAACCCAGCAGCGCATTAACCTCGCAGAAAACGCAGCTCAGCTATTTATACGCCTGCCTAGCTGTACCATGCCGTGTTTCTACACCACTGTGTGCACTTTAACGAATTTTTTTTAATCACTTTTTGAGATCAAATATAAAACATAATCGTGCATAAAATCATTCAGGGCTTCAGAAACACGTCAAACGTTTTGTTCTGATGACAGAAGCCAAAGGAAAAATACTGTGTTTTTGAATACATGATATAAATCTTGTTCTCAGCAGGGCTGGAGCAAGTCTAGAATAATTCTCTGTTGGGACACTGAGTTACTGTAGATTTGAATCAAGCAGTGACCACAAGGTTTACATTGCAGCCTATGGAGCAAAATTTTCCCTGTGCTCTCTGTCCTTAGTTTAAGTGATTAGTTTTTGATCTGTTGTCAACTGACACTGATTAGTGAGTGAGTAATTTATGCCTATGATGATTTCTCGGTGAATGCTACTTACCAGCAGCAGTGTTTTGTGCGGCACCCAGCAAGTCACAAGTAGAAACAGAAAAAATAGCATTGCCTTTAAAACTGTTTTCCTGCAAATTCCAGAGTTTGATGGACATTTGTTCCCTGGACTCTTACAGACAGGAAGACCTATCACCCTGCTTTTAAATTGATTATGCACTCCATTTTAGTGGGTCCTGAGGGCTCTGATCCAGCAAAACCCACAGTTAACAAGATGACAGTTACATCCTGGGCTGCATCAAAAAAAGTGTCCTAGCAGATCAAACAAGGTGATTCTGCCACTCCATGCTCTGATGACACCTCACCTGGAGTACTGTGTCCACTTCTGGGGCTCTTGACAAAAGAAGGACATGGACCTGATGGAGAGAGTCCAGAGGAGGGCCACAAAAATGATCACAAGACTTGAGCATCTCTCCTACAAAGACAGGCTAAGAGAGTTGAATTTGTTCATCCTGGAGAAGAGAAGGCTTGTCAGAAACTTAAGGGGCATTGTTAAGAGGTTGTGCACCAGACGTCATCTTGACATGGAGCACATAGCCTCACATGTCTTATCCCTTGGAGGAAGTTCATGATGCTTGAGTGCATAAGGCATGAGTTAAAATCACTGATCCACCTCCTTCCCAGACCTTCCAATGACCTTCCTTGTCCCTGAGTTCTTGCATGGCTGAGAAGAGTGAAAACATGAGAGGGAAGAGGCGAATTCATAATAAAGGAAGATTTGCAAGAAATCTGTGAAGCGGAGGAATGCAATTCTTTCTCTTTGTCACACAAACACAAATTTATGATGCAAAATCTGAAGTCAGGGGAAGTGGGGTTTTACTGCTCTGTTATGGTCACCCAGGGAATGAAATACGTCATCTTTCAGCCTCACAGGGACAAAAAAGCCATGGAAGAACCACAGCTCCATAATCTTCAAATGCCACTGGTAGTCTTAACTGCAGAACAATACAGAAGACAAGAAACAGTAAGCACAGGGGCTGATCATTTTATTCAAGTGACAGAATCAAGAAGAGGGTATTTATTAGTCTGCACCTGACTCACACTGTTAATCTGTGGAGGCCAGTGCCACCTTTATGTCTTCCTGAGGTTACTGCATAATGTGGGTGCAATACAAAATGTTCTTTGATTTTTTTCCAGGTACATATGAGTTTACTGAGACTTGCAAACTTCTTGAGACAAGAGAAATACCATGGAGATATGGAAAAATCCTAGGTTTCATGGGCTGGGCAATAAATGTTTACCCATCTAGGAGTTTTTTGCCCACTGTCATAAATGGTTTATCTTGACTTTAATAGACTAGATTTTAAGATCTCAATAGCAGTGAGATATTTGCAGAGGGGAGAAAGTGAATTAGATCACCAATTACTAGTTCTTGCAAAACTAAACTGGGATCTGGGAAAGTTGGGTATAAAATGTCAGGCTGCATAAACATAAGGAAGCAAATTCCTTAGGTTTAAATCCTTAGATTTAAACATTTCAGTCACTTACTGTCATTGATCAATGATTCATTCCAGTGACCTTTTGGCTTTTTCCCAGGTGAAGGTAAGAAGCCAATGTGTGGTCCAGTATGGCTGAGACAGAAAGCACCATCTTCATTTCCAACAAGGTTTTTCTCTCACCCTGTACTTTTACAGAACAAACACCTACAAAATAGGCACACAGGATTAGTACATTGTTCAGTTTGAAAGGTGAAATCAGCTCCTCTCAAATGATAAATCTCAGCACATTCTCAAAAGGTTGGGAAGAAACTATTTTTGAAATGCCAGATCAGTCCTTATAAAGGCTTTACTTAGTGCGGCTGCTAAAATCCTTACACTTTATTCTCCCTTGTCTTGCACCTTTTCAGAGTTCTTTACACCTTTCAGTGTGCCTGTTAAATGTTAGAGATCTGGTAGCATTTTAAATCCACTTTGATGAATGCAAATGATCCAAAGAAGGGTCAGGGAAATCATAACGAATTAAAATCTTGGGTTTGGATCAGAAAAGAGCAAGACAAGCTTACTTGATTGATGGTTTTTATCAGACATATTGCAGAACAGCAAGCAACAGGAGCAAGATGAATAATTTGCAGCATATAATTAATTTATCTAATGTAATTCATTTTTCATCCATGAAAAGAGAGCTTCTCTAATCTAAAAGCTTCAATAGATAATTGTTGCCCTGTAACTCATTTATGAGTAGTTTGCTGTAGTTATTAGGGCTTCTACATTCAACTTCTGTTGATTTATCTGGACTAGGGGAACAGGTCAAGCCATGCTCTGCATCTGCTGGAAGTGATATGTGCTGGCAATTGAATTCTACAGACTGAGTAAGAAACAGGGAGAGAGCTCCTTTCTGTGTTGGTGCTTTGTTCAGAAAACAACACATGAATCTGAGCTGACAGATGTGTCAAGTTATGGCTGTGGTTTAGACCTCCTTCAGGGAGGAGAAGAAGGCTCAGTCAGACCTCAGGCCTTGCAGCCCAAGGGGCAGCTGCCCACAGAGGGCAGTCTCAGACTCAGCAAGGATGCCCAGCATCTCCAAGGGTGCTCAGAGCCCCACAGATGTTGATGGAGTCTTAGATGGAGCTCAAATATGGCTCACTAGTGGCACTGGGCTCTGTATGAGTGATGTGTGTAGCACAGAGCACCCATAGCCTAGCACTTGGGAACATGCAGCAACAACAGTGACCAGACACCAGAGATGCAGGTTTGGCTGCCTCATTTGTGACTTTTAGAGAGAGTGCACTCACCACTGGTGGCTTTATGCTGAGAAATTGCTTCTCCTGACCTGTAGTCTGGTTCATATGCCTCTTCTGAAGCCCAGCCACAGATACAGGTAGTAGTGATGCATGAAGAGACATAGGTAGGTTCGGATGCAACTCTAGGGAGGTAAGATCAGGCTCCATGTGGAGAGGGGTATTTAATGCTAAGGCAGGAGTCATTCAGCCTCTCTGGAAGCAGGTTGCAGTGCAGTCAGCTACCCTGCACTGAACCAGCCCTGATTTCAGTGCCTGGGACCACGGACTCTATAAAGTCTTTATTGCTATATCTACATGTGTAAACTCAAGACAGTCTAGAGACCTGGCTATGACTGTTCAAGCAAGAAAGAGTTAGAGTATGTCTAACACAAATCTGGCCTACGCTGTCCAGTTAATGCAGACATTTCCTGGTCATTATAAGTTACTCAGAGACCATTCCTGACAGGTAGTTTGCAGGTAAACTCCTGTACCAGACAATAAAAGGACTTCCTAGACTACACAGAGATCAGTTGGCAGCTGGCCTAAGTGTCCAGAAACGTCCCTGGGTACATGTGAAACTTGTCTTGGCCATACTGAGTTGTGCTGAGTCACCTGCGACCACCGGCAACTTGCTTTTTAGGTACTGTGATTTTTATGTTGGACCCCTGGAGGCCACAGAACTAACAGCAGACTTAGAGAGATGATGGCTCTTACTCAGTGTGACTCCCTCAGATATCTTTCCTTCTGTTATGTCACACTTGTTTTTTAGATGACATTTGCAAGACTGGAACTGTGATGGATCCAGCAAGAGATCTTAGCATCCTAACACACAACTTACTTGCAGCTAGCTGCAGATCATAGAAAGCCAGTGAAGACAAGAATATGTGATGAAAATGTGTCGTGGTAGGCCTAGGCAAGCCAAATTTGGTTTATACCTTTCCTGGCTTGCCCAGGCATATTTTTCTGCTCTCCTTCTTGCTGTTTTGGGGGAGAGCAA
>VWYK01082955.1:40992-56300 GCA_013399775.1 Semnornis frantzii | reverse complement strand
CCAGGAACAGGTCAGAGATCGTCTGCCTCCTTCCCCAGAAGCCCAGGGGAGACTCTAAAACCGCTGACAGCTACCGACAGCAACCCCGCCTTGGGTACTGTCAGATAATAATTTTGTGGGTAAATGCCAAAGCCTCTTGTAATTGTTGGTTGCCTTCTGCCCTAAGCAGAAAGTTGCTCCTTTATGTCCTATGCTTATCTAGTGAGCAAGCGGTATACTGACCGCAAAGCCTTCTCTTCCAGTTTATATCGAGTTTAATTAATGTATATATTAATAACTATTTCCAGATTCTGTTATAACCTGTACATAGTTTCCATAACGTTGCTAAGAGCCTGTTAATATTATTATTAAATGGTGATTGGGGTGATGCGAGTTCTGAATGTTTAATATTAATAAACTGTTAATATTTTTATATATCGTCTCGCATTAATTAATTTACCCCATCCCTTTACAAAATGTACCACAGAAAAGTCAATCAGAGGCCTAAAGGAGGATGAGAAATGAAAATATCTAATTCCTCCTCCTTTCCTCAGGTTATTATGGGGATAATGCCTGCAGACAGCTGCATGGGACTGCTTCAGCAGCTGGTAGCACAAAACTCTGCGTGGAGGAAACACCATATAATTACTTCGTGTCAATCACAAGAAATGGTAGGCAGCAACTCCATGCACTTCCCCAGGGCATCTGAAAGGTAACTGTGAGACTTATCTCAGGGACTGTGTTTGGGAGAGGTGTGTTGTGGGCACTCGCTTTCAACAGAAAACTTCTGTGATGTACCTTGTAGCAGCTTGTGGTCTCTGCACTGATGTATGTCTTTTGTATGTTGCCATGAGCTAAAGGAGGGAGTCTGAGCCTTGGCATGAAATATGTTCATCACCCACAGCTGTCATTTCTGGCAATGGGCAAGTCTTTCAAATCCCCTGATACAGGAAAAGAAAGGTCCACCAAATGCAACGTGGGTGAAACAAACCCTCTACATTTTAAAACGTGTTTTACATTACATTTCCTCAATACAACAGACCTCTTTCAGACTGATATGCCAAAGCATAAGGTTATGAAATGCCTGAACTGAGATGACTATCTGGACAGTACCAGATAACTTCACTCTGCAGACCTGTGTTGATGTGTCTGTCTCCTGCATATTTATGTATTTCTCCATGACTATCATTTCAGATCAAACAACTCCTTTAGCAGTTTACTTTCCCTTCTTTTACTTACTTTGGCTCTTTTTTTCAAGTTAAAAATTCATATATATTCAGTCAATTTATGTTAGCAGCTCTTTTAATTAATTCCTTACTAAGAGACTGGTAATAGCTCGCTGTAAATTTTAATTGCCCTTGCTTTGCATTTGACATTATTTTACCATAAAATTAAACCTGCCTTAAGCAAACACTCAGGGGACCAATCAAATCTCTGATTTAATGCAAATGGCCTTAAATAAATAAGATGCAGCCTTGACTGCAAGCAGCTAAGAGTTACAATCAAATTAACCACTTTAGTGAATCATGAATAGCATAAGAGTTGGAGATGCTATAAAAGTTTTAAGGACCTTGTCTTGCTTATAGGGTTGCTGTGTTTTGAGGATAAAGTGGAATTCTGCTTCCTGCTCTCAAACATAAATGCTGTATAAAGAAAAGAGTCACTATAGGTGATGAAACTTCCTACAGTTGCAGAGATGATGACTTAAAAATGAAGCATTGCACAGCTATGATTTTGCTCGTATTGAAGATGGCAACAACTTGTATGTGCACATGGAACTAGGGTCTGTAGCATAATCACTTCAAACAAGGTGGTTGAAGGCAGTTTGTATGGGTGACCTCAGCTCTGGCATTTCCCAGCTTCTAAATGCCTGCCTCTGCAATCACATTGGTGACTTTTATCATGACTTGCTGTTTATAATTTCTTGCAAGACCCCCATCACAGCACCACTGGAGCATCCTTGCCAGCTGGAGTGAGGGAAGTCTCAGAAAGCACATGTAAACAGTGCTGGGGTGCATGCAAGAGAGCTCTCAGTGGTGGCACTTATGATGAAGTCTGGGCTGGCCCTCCCAGAGATGAACATTGCCATCACTACCAAATCACATAGTTGCCAGCAGTTGACTTGGTGGAAAGACCAAGACCATGCCAGCAGAGAGGCAGGTGGCAACAGGCAGACTTTCATCAGCCAAGACACGAAACCAGTCTTTGGAAGAGATTTCTAGTGTTTTCTTTTTTTTAAAAAAAAAAAGACAAAAAATCCAACAGTGCAGCCCTATGCACTGCTTGGGGCTGTAATGATTATTCATACTTTGCGCAAGCTGTTGTTCCCAGTTCTTTGAAAGGACAGCATGTGTAGCAATTACTTAGCATTTCACAATAGAAAAGATTCTTGTGTTAACTAATACTTTTATCGTGGGCAATCAAAATATGGAATATAAACAATTCACAGTAAAGATTGTCAAAAGCATCCCTATATGTGTGCTCAAAGAAGAGGAAAAAATATGAAATATTTTTCTAGTGTGAAAAAGTTGTATAGGATACCAATTGGGGAAAAAAATAATCACAGAAAACATTTCATCAGTGTGCTGAAATGGGAATGCAAAATAAAATATTTCCATTGGTCCTAGAAAATATTGCAACATTGAGGAAAATAGAGGCTTCAGCGGAGCCTGCAGTTCTCACAGGCTCTTTTAAGTACAGTTATCATTTTGTTCCTTTCAATGCATGGTACAAGACAAAGGAGAGGAAAAGTGTGTAGGCAGCAGTAGAGGCAGAGTTCATATCTTCATAAATATAAAAATACCCATGCCATACCTGCTGAGGAGTCCTGTGAACTTCATTACATTTGACTTCATTACATCCTGTAGGAATGAGGATTGTGGCATGATGCCCTCCAATGTATTTCAATCAGTTCAGGCTTTCTCCCTCCATCTCCTGTGGAGAGGTGATGATCACAATCCTGCCTGTGGCCAGGAAGGCAGTCAGGGAGTGGAGGAGGTGGCATTTCCCAGCCTGCATCCTGCTTGCACAGCCAGCATCGAGTGGAAGCATTAAAGCACACAAATTTGGGGTGATGAAAGTTTTGGTTTGGTTTTTTTTTTAACCAGCTAACCTTTCCACTATAGACCAGGGAAAAAGGAAAATCAAACTTTGTTTCCCTTCCCATGGTGTCCATGATTTCAGAAGTGATGAGGATTATGTTCTTACTCTTGCTGCCTTTGAAAAACAGGTCCACACCTCCATGGAAATCTATCCTGAAAAACTGGTTTCAGCATCCATTTTTTCTTGTGTTCTTTAGCTTTGCTTAGCAAAAATGCATTCAAGTGGAGCTTACAGAGAGTTCCAAATAGACCAAAATTACATTTTCTGGAGGAGAAATGATGTGTCAGAAATAATTTGCTGGCCATACCCTGGATCTGATGTCTGCCATTGGACTACTTGCTTATATTCTTTGCTACTTTTCTTAAGCTGGCCACACATTGTATTAGTAGCTCTTAATGAGTCAAACAAAAAAAATATTTATAATTTGCCAAACAGATTACAAATAAGCTTTTACATTATCTGAATGGCTCTAAAGCCAGCCCACATGTTTCTAAGTGATCTGTCTAGACAATGGGTGAGTCAAGCCTTTCATCCATTCTATACAGTAATCAGTTCTGCTCAGTTAAGCTTTCATTTTACTTTACTAAATTGAATGCCTTTCATTACTATGTGCTGTTTAATTTAACATTGTCCCCACATTTTACATACTAATTAATTTTGCTCACCATAATCCCATCTGAACAATGCACTATGTACAACACAGCTCCATTTTACTAGTAGTTGTGTCCTCAAAGATGAGATTACAGAATCCAAGATATCCTTCCATTTAGGGGGGGGGGAAAGTAATATTAAAAAGGCTAAGAAGATGAAAGGAATTTCAGTGGTGAACAGGAAATGCAGCTGTCAAGACCCTTCTATATTACCATTCTGTGGCATTTTCTATTTTTCTGTACCAAAAAGTAATGAGGACTTTGTTCCTTTTGCTAAACTCCACAGCAAATTGCTGCTGTGAATAACAAAGGTTAATCTTAGGATGGGCAAAGGCTTCCTAGTTCTGGCAATGGGTGAAGGGAGGCATCCTCTGTAGTTACAAGCACTGTTCTTGGGTGACCTTGAGAAAGAAATCCCTACCTATGCCAGCAGTGATGTTCACACTATCCTTATTGGAAAACATCTCCCACGTGCTCTAGACCCAGTTTTAACTGCTCAACCCTCTCTAATCTTTTGTTTAGGCTTCTGTGCGCACTTAGTGAGACTACACCATAATAGAACCACCAGAGAGAGGAGCCACTCCTGGCTGGAATATCCACAGCCACATTTTGCCACAAATCAGCATAAAAATTCCAATCACAGCAGGAAGCTTGTCATTACACTAAATATCAGGGTAGGAACCATGGTGCTTCCTACTCTTCACATCTAAAACTTTATCCCAATCATGACGAATCCTCTATTTTTTATCTAGGGTTATCAAAAACAACTGGTCAAAAATAGCTCAAATTCCTAAGCCATTTCTCCAGATTTCCTTTAGTTTGCCAAACTGACCACTTGAGGTCAGAAGCTAGTGGCAAACATCCCCATAAATGTGACTAGAATGCATGATTACTGGTTCTTATGCATCCACAAAGCAAGGGAATTAATAATCTTTATTTGGAAATTGTCTTTGCAGTTTATGGAGGAGGTTTTTAAAGCAATGCTTCATCTTAGGGGGTTTATTTGATAACAGAGTAACATTAACACTATGAACATTCTAAATAATCTGTCAATAATCAATACATGAGTAAATTTTCCTTCATATTGGTCTTAAAGTGATAATGTACTGAAGGCAAAATCAGGTGTTGCATATTTTATCTGTTTTCTAATAAATTCCTAATGTGTATGGATGAAGAAATGTGATCACACCATGTAGCTCAGCTTGACAGTCTACTTCAGATTCCTCTTTCAGAGCCTCAACCATTTACTGTTTGTTCTTCACTCCTCTCTTGGAGTCTACTTTTATAGGATTGATTAATATTAATAAATTTTAGCTCATCTTGTACAGAATAGAGAGTATTTTCCAGGAACTTCCAGGAAGAAAAGAAAGTGACCTGCATTTAAAAATTCTCCTTGCAGCATGGCAAACAAATCCAAACACAGGATATCCAACTCTTTAGCTTAGCATCACTGACATCTTACATTGTGAAAATGTTTCTACACTGTACTCTAAATATTACATTCTAATATTTTGTTATACTGTGCCATTAATGCAAGGTGAAGCCAAAATAAAAATTGAAATGGCAAACCACAATTAAACATTTCAGCTACAGACATAAAGATATTTTGACACTATGACAACACTTTCTTTCCGTATAAGGATATCTATCAGTTAAGTGTTTTCATGGCAAATTTTGGCAACTTTTAATTTAATTGAACTGCATTTATCTGACATCAATATCTTCTGTGGGGAAAAAAAAAAATCTGTTTTCAACACCAGCAATTCTAACAAAGATTCTTCACATTTCTTTGCCAGACCTTTGCTTAGAAATTAGAAATGACAGATGGGATTTGTGAGACAAAAGGATATTTTCTGTACATACAGCCCAAGGGCAAGAGAAAAAGTCAACATCCTCGGCACAGAATTTTACTAGCTATTGCCTTTGTTTTCTCTGTAGCCCTCTTGTCCTGTTAAGTCTCAGTCCTCTTCAATTGCTCTCCACATGCACATTTTTCAAAAAGAATGTCCTTAATAAAACCTTTGGAAAGCTCAGGGGTGTAAGGAAAGTGCTCCTTCCATTAATCACACAGTAACAAACCTGATCATTCCACACACATGGACTCAGATGTCAAGAGCAGCAGAAAGTCCATATAACAGCAATGAAAATAATTTATTTTGTGACAGTATATGAATGTAATGAGAAGTAGAATTAGTACCTTACTAAAAAAATCATTCACTGGTCCAAGAACAGCTAGAGCTTTTTTTACTGCAGCACTGCAATACCAATATGTAATATTTACAGTATGCAACCGATGCAATTGTAAGCACAGAACAAAAATCAAGAAATTGTAAGCGCAGAAAAAAATCCAGGCATGTGCAAGGAAGCTAGAGGAAGACATCAATACACATCTGACAACAACTGGATGTTTTAATCCACCAACAAATGTCTAGATTTTTGGCAGTAGAGGTTTCATAGTGGTCTGAAATCATACAGAGAAGGCCAGCTAGCCATTTACAGGACTGATGGTTTAAATAGCAGAAATACTGCTTGCTGCATAGCAGGTTTCCAATTTCCACTGGCAAAGTCCACCCTGGTGACCTAGACACAACAGTTCTGTTCAGGCTGAAAGAAATCTATTCTGCAGGTAGACTCATAAACAGAGGTAATGTAATTTGTTAGCACAAATTACACACCTGAAGAAAACAAATAAATTATCAAGGACATAAACTGGCCTCTAAACCTAGTAGCCAAGGCATGATGAATTACATGTTTGTAAGTACCACTTGGAGCCTGTATGTTGGAGTTGCTGTGTAGAAATACTAGCTAGTTTCAGTATGTTTATGGTTAAGCAGTATCCAAAAGCCAATGCATTCACAGGAGTTCATGTCTATGCTGTGTTCATCTGGTTCTCTTTAGGGGCAAGTACACAGCAAATTTCCGTCAATTCCATGTCAGAAGGAAACTGCTAATAATTAAATGGAAAACTTACAGCTGGACAGAGTTTTTGGTTATGTGTATCCAAAGCATGTGCCTAAGTTCCTGATAAAGAGATGAGGTTTCAAGCAAGAATAAGCAGAAAAACACTAAAATTCTCTCAAGTCTTTAAACCCATCCCTTAATAAATAGATTTCATCTCTTCTGTACTCCAAAAACTTTGATTCTAGCCAAAATGGCAAGTAAACATTCAGCTGAGATTCATAGTCTAGCAATGGACAACAATGCTTAATGAAAACATCCAAGGTGTTCACCCAAACTGCTGGACCTATTTCAGTCACCTTTCTCTTACAGTTGTGTATATAGGACATCGGTCACTGTGATGCTGTGAGCTGGCTGAAAACCAAATACAAGGAGTGCTTGAAATAGGTATTTGCATTAAAAGTTGCTTCATTTCTCCTCCCAGCTGACCCTGAGACTTCCTCCATTGTAATATCTGTGTTTCACCTCCTGAGCTTCAGTTACATTATAAAATGTTTTTTTTCCTAGACTTTAGGTTCCCAGGCACATTGTCTTTTGCTGTTACTTAAAAGCAAATGCCTTTATGAAAACTTTTTCTCTCCAATCTTAACACTCCTTCAGGCTGTATGAGAACTTTTCATTCCAAATTTCTAATTTCAGTAGAGACACTACACAAAATCTGTTGAATTATTCAGAACTATAGGTAACTGGTATAAATTTTCTAGGCTCTATCTAGTTTAATTAAAGGTAGGTCTCCACAGACATTTTAATTACAATGAGGGAGTAAATGGGAGAGTTAAACGACCTGTAAATGGAAGATAAATTAAAAAAACCCACTCTTCTGTAGATGACTGTTCCCCTACTTAGATGGCTGGAGAGGCGCCCTGAGGAAAAGGACCTGGGGGTCTGGGTTGATGAAAAGCTCAACATGAGCCTGCAGTGTGTGCATGCAGCCCAGACAGTAACTGAGTCCTGGGCTGCATCAAGAGCAGTGTGGCCAGAAGGGCAAGGGAGGGGATTCTGCCCCTTTACTCTGCTCTTGTCAGATCCTATCTGGAGTACTGTGTGCAGTTCTGGAGTCCCCAGCACAGGAAGGACATTGAACTGTTGGAGTGGGTCCAGAGGAGGGCTATGAAGGTGATCAGAGGGCTGGAGCAGCTCTCCTATGAGGACAGGCTGAGACAGTTGGGGCTCTGCAGCCTGGAGAAGAGAAGGCTTCCAGGAGACCTTATAGTAGCCTTCCAGTATCTGAAGGGGGCCTACAGGAAGGCTGGGGAGGGACTATTGACAAGGTCTTGCAATGACAGGACAAGGGGCAATGGGTTTAAACTGGAAGAGGGGAGATTTAAACTGGATGTTAGGAAGAAGTTCTTTACAGTGAGGGTGGTGAGACACTGGCACAGGCTGCCCAGGGAGGCTGTGGCTGCTCCCTCCCTGGAGGTGTTCAAGGCCAGGTTGGAGGAGGCCTTGAGTGACCTGTACTAGTGGGAGGTGTCCCTGCATATGGCAGGGGGTTGGAACTAGATCATCCTTGAGGTCCCTTCCAACCTTAGCATTCTTTGTTTCTATGATTCTACTTTTATATCAAAGCATTCAGTGTCACGTTACCTAAATTCTCTTCAGTTTCACATAAACTGATAGAAAGACTTTGGCTTCTGTAAGTCTGATTTCTTTCTATGCAAGTACTTTTACTTTTTTTGGTAACTTTATGTAATAATTAAGAGATACAAGGAAAATAAAGGTGCAGAACTCATGCTTATAGAGCTAGGTGACTAGCATGTCTACCTTGGTATCTTTTTCACACCACATATAAATACTTCCCCATCCAGTTCTCCTATCTGCATTAATATATTTATGCTTAAACATAAGTATTTGCATTTGTAAATACACATGTTCTCTCATCTTGTACAAGTGTTGGCAGTGCTCCCATACGCTGCAGAGGAATTCAATATGTGGGCGGCAATTTTCTCCAAACATTTTATCAGGGAATTTTCAGACAGCTTGGATTATGGATTTTCTTCCCTAGCTGAAGAAGAAAAACAACAGTGCTATTAAAGCTATTAAAAGATAATATCTGATACCTATAGAGCTAGAGAGGGATGTAAAGGCTGGGAGAAAAAATTATATTGGTCTAAAAAAATGAACCCAATCCATTAATATGCTGAGGTACCCCAACTCTTCTTTCACTAGTGGAAAGAGCTCAGCACCTTGTAGCCCAGACTGGCTGTAGTAAAAGAGCATAGATTTCAGTTATTTGTACCTGATCTCTAAGACATGGCTGACTGCAACAAGTCTAGGGAATGGCCCTAGGTTAGCAGCCTCTGATAATCTGGGCTTTATCTATACAAGAAAAGCAAGAGAGACCTGTTGCCTGTGTACAAGTTGGAGATGGATTTCTTCGCAGATCCACATCCCTGCAAGGATAGGTATAGAGCAGCTCAGCTGGCTGAATGGCCTGAGACCAGCTCAGCTATGTTAACTTGAGAGCTGAGTAGCTTTTGCATGAGATGATACATCCGCATGGTCCAACACAGCGTGGACTCACCCTTTCAGTCTGTGGTTCCCTGTGACATTATCCTCTCACATTTATCTACTGCCAGTAACTGGAATATAGCTAGAAGTAGTTCACTCATGATCACAAAGGAAAGTTGTCCTGATTACATAAGAAAGTGATAAGAACTAGATCCCAGTCCTCCACGCCTCTAGCTTAACCAAGATGCTTTTCTTACTATTCATTAATTTAGATAGAGAAGATACTTACTTATCAACCATATTAGTGACAGGTGAAGAAATCATAAATTTGTCAGTAAGGCTGGCATATGCAAGAAACTGCCTTTGTTGGTGTTTTATGATAAACAGGTAAAAATAGTTTCCTACATTTATTTAGTAAAAGAATTAACACCATGGGTTTGAGGAAGTGGGGGCATAGAGTGAAAATATTGTCTGTTGATAGAACCTGATAGAGAGGGAAAGGAGGAAACTTTGCTGCATTTTTCAGGTAACAAAGTCATTACACACTTCAGCCTAGAAATACTTTGTCCATGGCTTCTCACATTCTGCAGTTCATGTATAAGAGCAGCTAGTGTTCTTGGACATGACTAAAGGTACTCCTCTTGATTTAGTCCAGAAGGATCTAGGTCTTGGGTCTCTGTCACACCTACAGCCAACACCTAAGTTTCAGACACCTTCAGGCATCTCAAAGGGCACTGGATACTGTAAAGGGAGATGGGGTAAATTAATTAATGAGAGACGATATATAAAAATATTAACAGTTTATTAATATTAAACATTCAGAACTCACATCACCCCAATCACCATTTAATAATAATATTAACAGGCTCTTAGCAACGTTATGGAAACTATGTACAGGTTATAACAGAATCTGGAAATAGTTATTAATATATACATTAATTAAACTCCATATAAACTGGAAGAGAAGGCTTTGCGGTCAGTATACCGCTTGCTCACTAGATAAGCATAGGACATAAAGGAGCAACTTTCTGCTTAGGGCAGAAGGCAACCAACAATTACAAGAGGCTTCGGCATTTNTAGGCATCACAGGCACAGGCACGGGCACGGGCACGGGCACGGCACACCGTGGAATGGCAAAGGGCTAAAGGCAAAGGCAAAAGGCAGCGTGCTCTCTGCTGACCTCCCTTTTATCCAATGCAGCCCGAGACCAATGGGCCTTTGGACACAGGACAGCCAATGAAATGGCAGTTAGCCAAGATTTGCCCATATTAGGTGGAACCATAGGCCTGCTCCACCCTTCTTTGGGAAGAACACGGGCCCTGCACAAGGCAGCCCCGTGCACCCTGTTTACCACAAGGTCTGGTCAGGCAAGGGACCCCAGACTCAGTGGCGCCAGGCCCTTTGTCCCTTTTCCCGCCGTTGCTCTCCCCCAGAACAGTAGGAGGAAAGTAGAAAAATATGCCTGGGCAAGCCAGGAAAGGTATAAACACAATTTGGCTTGCCTAGGCCTACCACGACAGATACTAATACCTGGAAGTTAAGCGTAGCCCTAAGAATGGGCCTGATGGATCTTCCTTCTAGCTGCATGTACATTTGAACTCTTAAGCTAATTCTTAGAAAGACACTCAATTTAACTTCTGTTGGAACATTGATTCTTAGAGAAGAGGTGCCTATGATGGGATTCAGCCAGTGTAACTTAGATACCTTATTGCTGCCTGCATGCTAGCTGCCTAGTGAATCAGTCCTCCAGAAAGCCATGCAAGAAGGATCTTCCTTTGAAGGCATCTCATCACTGACTGCATAGGAAATATCAGGTCTTTTTTTAGGATGGTTGGTTTGCTTTGGTATTTAAAATGTAGCACAGTAGATGTCTGCAGTTAGACAGACTGGATTTCATAGCTTAGGTATGTGGATGTGAGCTGTATAATTTAAGTTTTAAAAAAAACAAGATGCACAGACTTTGTGGTTAACTTGCACATGCATTTCTGAGTAGGCTGTACATAACTGTGGAAGCTGGAGGTACAAATGTTCATTTAAGCAAATGCAGCCTCTCGGCAGTGCAGATACCCAGATTATAGGGGGGAAAAGAAAAGAAAGAAAAAGTGAGTGGAATTTATGGCAGATGATTGAAGCAGTTTGAAATAAGTAATATTTGTTTAGCTGACATGATATTCACATGATCTAACTGCAAGATAAACTGAGGTCTAGGAAATAAATATTACTGAAAACTATCACTGTCATTTAAAAGCACATCCATGTTCATCAAAATAAATTTTTTTCTCCTATCTTACTGATTCAGAAAAAAACAGATACTCTGCCGTGTCTGATGGCAACAACATGACATTTTCAATGTGCAAAATGATCTGTTCATGAGCAAACAGCAGACTAAAGAGAGAGAAGCAGAGAGGATTCAGTGAATTAGACCAAATGCCAAATACATCTGAGACAACCATGATCTTCCTTTTGGAACGTAGAGAAACAAGATGGAACTGAACAAGTAAGTTTCCTAGTGTACTGATCTCCTGGCTGTACTTGAAACTTCATAAAAAGAATAAAATCTAAGCTATACTAGCTCACCAAAATGTTTTCCAACACTGCAGCAAACACAGATGAAAGATTTTGACATTTTATTCTCCACTCCTATTAAAAGTGGTTGTTCAGCCTATGCAAATACACTACTCTTCAAACTCTGTGAGTGGGATTCATCTCACCTAACTTTAGACATTTGCAATCTTGACATCTACATCTGAGCCTATTGCCTTTGGCTCACTTTGAACTCAAAGGAAAGCAATAGGTAATCTAGGGTGCAATTCAGCTGTCCTATTTGGAGACCTAATTTTAGGTGAAGATGAATCACATTCCAGAAGTGTCTATGTCTCTCCATCAACTAGAAAAGGAACTCAGATGTGAAATTTCTGCATCTTATTTTTCCTCAGTGAACACTGCTTTAAAAACTCTGAATCTTAACGCTCACAGACTTGATTTTATGCTGTGTAAAAAGGAAGAAAAATAAAGACTGGGTGGAAAAAAAAAGAAAAAGAAAAATCTTGAGTAGCCTGGAACAACTTCAGAAGACTGAATGCACCTTTGAACCTGCATGGGTCAAAAGGTAAGCTGGCATCTAGTGTCACACTGAGAGAAAAGTCATTTCCATACTAAGAGCTCTTGGAGGGGGATAAATTTATGCAAAGGTCATCAAGGAGGCTACTTCCTTCACTACACCATTGCTTTCTTAGACACCAGGACTGCTGGGAGCAATTTTGGCTTCTTTCTGTAGCAGCATCAGTGATAAGTATGTTTTGGAGGAGGCATCATCTGAACAGGAGAACAAAGGGCATAAACAATCAAAGCCCTTCAGGAGCTCACTTTACAAGTTTCACATAAGTCTTCATAATGTCTTCAGTTTAATTGCATCAGCCCAACTTTTACACCCAAATTGCTCCTGCCTTAAACACATAGAATTAAGTGGAGAATTTGGTTTGTTCTGCTTAACATTTTTCATGGATGAGTTTCACATTGTATATACTTAAAAAAACCCTGCCTTTTCCCTTCTTCAGGTACACACTACAGAGAAAAAAATCTCAACAGAAGGGCTGACCATGCTTCTATGACTGCTGCAAGCTACACCCACCTCTGTGCATGACAGGTGGGAAAAGACAGATGATGCTCCATAGCTGAGTCTGCGGGACGACTAAGCACAGCAGAAGTGTCTCCTCTGGCCCAAAGCTGTTTAAATGGAAGTGTAACAGAGCCTGATCAAATCTTTTTTTCTGGATGAGAATGAGGCAAAAGAATAGGCTACTGTCCATTAGGAAAATCTGAAAACCCAGAAAGTGCATAATTAAGAGTATTCTTAGGCTACAAGTAAGGAAAAGTAGTGCCCTGTTGCTGGGTGATGTGTTTCTAAGCAGCAGTTTTGCCCCTGTCTTTATCAGACTATGTCCTTTTTATGAGAGATGGGCATATATGATGAGTTTTACAAATGAAGGTATGTGTTTGCACTGGCTGCTAGCACTCCAGTTCTAGATTTTCTGTCTGTAGCTCTGAATGATGTTGACATTGTGGAAAATGAATGCTGCAACCCCATCAGACTCAGTGGAAGTGATCCCATTCTAGTAATAAACTCAACCTGAGGAACAACAAAGAAACACTTGACCATCTCAGCAAGGAAAAAGTTGTCTTTGTGCTTCTCATTATTCTTCAGCCAACACATAAAAAACTTAGTTCTTCCACTACATATAGTGCTACTATCAGTGACAAATACCATTCCACCTTTCTTCTTTGTATCTTCCAAATGGTTTATTCTATTCCATGACACCCAATTACAAGTTCTTGTTATTCTTTGAATTGCTGTAAAACTGAACAGTCTCTGGTTGTTCAGAGCAGCTTGCCATTAGCATACCCTGAACTTAGAAACTACAGTCTATTAAAAACATATTAAAGCATAGCATCTGGAAGTCTGCATATGTTCATGTCATGGAGTGGGCTTCAGATGTTAGGGTCAAATGGAGACTCCTGGCATTGCCAGAAAAGTTTATAGGTGTCACCACTCAGCTGAAGCACTTCAGAGAATTTTTATACTTCCCTAGGAAGTATTATGTTGTTTTACATTTACTTTTAATGCTAGTTTTATATGAAAAAGATGAAGAAAAAGTAAAGAAAATTAAAAAACCAAAACCCTAAGGTTTGCTATATAACAGTCACTCAGATTAATTTCTCAATTAGGCTTATAGACATAGCAATAATAAAACCATGAAGATATGAATATGAAAGGTTTAATCCAAACCCAGATGTAGTTTGCTATGCCAATTGTCTAATTTCATGAAGTTTCCATCAAGCCAAGGGCCTGCTGGGGAGTAATTTCTGCTTAAATGCATTTTTGTTCTATTCCATAAAAGGTGTGAGGAGTAATTCTTTCACAGGAATATGAAATAGAGATGAAGATTGGACTTCTATCTCTTCCAAAAATGAAAAGTCCCTAAATGTACCACAAAATTTTTCTCTTTATATAACTCTCAAGGCAAAGAAAGGTCTCTGTTTTACCCAAATTCCCATCTGGACAAATATGCTGCACTAGCTGAGGGCTGATTTCCCTTTTAACAGAAAATAATCTGTTTATAACAGCCTTGTACATGAAACAGGAGCTTCTTGATTTACGTTATATTAATCAAAGTAGCTGAAGCACAAAAAGGACAGCTAACAAGTAGGCAGAGGGCAATAGACACTGGCAGATACTAAGTGCTTTTTGGAAGTGGCACTAGTGAAGTGGCATTACAAGACTTAAAAGCAGTATTAAGTAGCACAATAAATTCAGCTCAGTGCCTTCACTCAGCTATTTGCAGAATGGATTTGGCCCAAAGGCTGGGATTTGGCTCCACATTTAGACACTTTTATTATTGTAAGAGCAGGTGTTCATAGGCAGGGCAGGTGACTAAACACTGCAGTCAGTAGAGATTTAGGATAGATGCATATTGCTTATGGACTAAGTAGGTTGGAAAAGTAGAGCTAAGAAAGATCTTCTCCTTCCTGCCTCTAGCTGTTGAGATCAGAAGGGTGTCTCATGGCATCTCAAATGGCTCTTGAAACCTATGCTTAGGCAAATGAATATAGATTTTCAGACAAAAGATGCTTGACTGACTGGATGCATGTGTCCACTTTAGGATGGGATGAGTCACCCTCCAGATTCCTTTGAAGGCTTTCAGTAGATCCCTATGGGATCCCTAGTGAGAACTTAAACACTTAGCACATATCTATATTAAAAATGTCTACATGTATGCATCCCAAGTCAGTGAAGTTGGTCCAAAGATGTGTATTTTTTTCGTATAAAGAAAGCTTACCTTCTTAGCTTAAACTGGATACCTGACACATAGTCAGTAGGGTGAACTCCATACTCTCAGCTTGCTGTATACTTTCCAGTTTAGCATAACTATCCTTTATCAGGCACACTTCGTGTAGACATCAGAAATAACAGCATTATTGCACTATTCTCTAGTTAAAATACAACGGAGACGTTTCCTGCCAGGTAGAAAAGCAAGTTTTGTTCAAAAGTCCAGAAGCTGAATCAATCTACATGTCTGTTCTGCTACCAGGAGTCTGAATTTTTGGTCTAGAGATATGTGACGGTTTGGGAGTTCCCCACCCCCCCCCCCCTGGTAAAAGTACACACAC
>VWYK01082955.1:10316-24038 GCA_013399775.1 Semnornis frantzii | reverse complement strand
TCCTTCAGCTTCGGGAACTCACAGTGGCAGATGACCAAATGTACAGTCAGTTAGATACAAGACCTTCCAAGACATATAACCAACCATTACTGCAGGAAGAAATATGTATCTGAGGAAGCTGTTCAAATAGAAGAATTCATGCATGGTTCCACGAAAGTTCCTTTACTTTTAACTCCATTACTTGAGATTCCAAACTGCCTCTCTTTCTGAAGGTCTCATTCATTTGGTTTTCTTCCCTGGTATTTCATCCGTGTCTCTTGCATAAAGTTTCTGAAGGCTGGTTCTTCATGACTCTCCTCAGTAACTGGGGGAAAAAAATAAATCACCACTGTTTCAGCACTTGTTCTACTTGTGTTACTGAAGAAAGCCAGTCAGGGCAACACAAAGTCTACTTGATCTTCAACTGCATTACAGTGCTAAAAAAGTGATACTACAAGTCAGTGGATTACAACTGCAAACTATGCAAGAGAAAAAATCACACACTAAGAACACAGAAAACTGTTCCAAGACCAGGAGTCACAGGAGGAGGGAAGAGAGCCAGGATCAGAGATTGTTAAGGCCAAAAAAGATGGTGAATCGTACCGTGCATTAACCAGGTTCAGAGGTTGCTGCATGGTCCAAGCATAGCATGTTCTACACCTATTTAAATATCTACTTGAATAGAAAATGTAAAACTGAACTTCCACAAAGATTGCAGTGATAGCAGCTGGAGTTCTGCCGCAGATTGACACCTCTCAGTGACTGAATGTTTGCTTGCTTTCTAAGTTAGTCAATCCCGTTAATGAAAGACCTAATTGTGGCATTTCAGAGGGAACATCGTGCCTAGACAGGCAGCTTTTAAACCAGATCAGATCCCTCGGCCCCTCACCTTCATGGTCAATGTCATCAGTATCACTCTCTCTCTCTTCTTCTTCTTCTTCATCAAGAGTTCCTCGTGTTAGGATCAGCTCAGAAGGACCCATTGCAGAAGCATCATCAGACCCTTGGAGGGAACAGAAATGACTATACACAGAACAGCACGCTAACACTTAAGTTAGTTCCTGCCCTAAAAATGTCTGTTGTCACACCAGCACAGCAACTAATGTCCACTCTAAAGGGAGAGAAACTGCTTCTGGATTCCAAAGAAACAAGACAGGCTGCGTCAGAACCATGCTCACCCTCATATATGGCAACAGCTAACCAATAGCACAGCTTTCTCATGATTTGACTATTTCACTTTTTCTGAAGTACTTTTAGTACATCTCCTGCTTTATGCAGCAGAGTTTCTTCTTCTCATGCTTATGTCTGAGGCAGAGGAGCTAAGTCTGACCCATCCCACAGGAACAAGAGCCCCACTCATTCCTAATAGCAAGTGCTTTCACACTCTTGCTGTGGAGACAGAATACCAACTGTATGACTTCCCAAGGCAAACTCTTCAGACAACTTCTGCAATAAAATTAATTTTCCTAGTAAAGTACCTGCAAGGGTGTTGCCCTGCATACACACGTTGCCCATGTCTTTCCATAAGTGTTCCAGCTGCTCTCTCTTTTGTTTATTTTGAGCTTGCTCCTGTAGGTACAAAGTTATATTTGGATTCTGATACATCTAAACCATCAGAAGAGTAATCTCATCCCATACTGGCAGTCTGTCCCTAACCAGAAGTCAATAAGCAGGTCCGAAATTAGAATGAGGGTTACACAGAGCTTTTAGATAATATGAAAAGCAACCTCCAACATGATGAATTCAGGAACACCTTCAATAACATCAGGAAGCCAAACTCAGTGAAGTTGTGTCTGCAGAGAATTGTCCTTTGGACGGATGGGACTCAGGGCAGAGCTACTGATTCTGGCACTGCAGTTCAGTCTTTGCTAATAACTAAGTCAAAAGAGTATACCTCACAGGTGCAGAGAGGTACACAGATATTCTCAACAGAGCACTTTGGAAAGTGATTTTTAAAAACATCTCTATCCTGAATGGAAGATAGAAAAGTCTTCCCCAGCCATTCTCTCATGATTTGCCCACATATTAGCACTGAAACAGCGAGCAACATCTTTCACAAAACAGCCATGTTTTTGTGAAGACGTGCTCCACCAAATTTAGGAAAGAAAGGCAGACACTAACCTTCAGGACAGGAGTTTTTGCACACCGAGTCTGACTAGTAAATGCAAGGTTAGATCCTTCCATCGCAGGGCCAGTTACATGTGTTGTGACCCCAAGACACACTGCACAGGTGTACGACAGGTGTACAACTACTCACCAGTGTTTTCCTCAGGCGCTCATATTCTGGACGATATTCTCTGAAAAGATAAATGAAGGGTGCATGCAGTCTGAACTGATTGGTGATTTGTATTAAGGGTGTTCTTAACAGCCTTGTACTATCCCCAAAAAGTATTCTCTAGGCTTTCATGTTTGAGAGAGGTTTCAGAAAGACTAATGCTACATTTGACCCAGATTTGGATTCTGCAATCAATGGATGCAAAATAAGTAAACAGACTTCATTAAAACGGCAAATGCTTTTTGCCCTGTCTTGTTGCATAAGGAATTAACACTAGCTCGAACATTTACAGTGATGGAGAATCCATCTCTGGGCAACCTGCTACAGGTTCTCAGCACCCTCATTTCAAAGGGTTTCTTTCTTACATCCAGTCTAAACCTGCCCTCTTTCAACTTAGAAATGTTGTCCCTTGTCCTGTTACTACAAGCCTTGGTAAAAAGTCTGTCTCCATCCTTCATACAGGCCCCCTTTAAATACTGAAATGCCACAATTAGGTCTCTCTGGAGCCTTCTCTTCTCCTGGCTGAACAACCCCAACTCTCTCAGCCTGTCCTGGTTCCAGTCCTTGGATCATTTCTGTTGCTTCTTATGAACCCACTCCAATAGTTCCATGTCTCTCTTGTGTTAAGGACACCAGAGCTCTACCCAGCACTGCAGGTGAGGTCTCACCAACGTGGAGCAGAAGTGCACAATCCCCTCCCTTGACCTGCTGCCCACACTGCTGGGGATACAGCCCAGGATCCTCACCATTCTGGGCTGAGGATGCATGTAAGTCTTTAACTTTTGTTACCCAGGCAGCTACCCCAAAATAATTGTTAGGTTATTTAGTAAAATTCTCCAGCACCTCCAAAGAGCACAGAGATAATGCAAGGGGTGGGGGTGGAAATGAACAAATAATACTCTGTCCGGATTCTCTCAGGCCCATCACAGGAGAGCCATCAAACCATCAAACTCAATAAGCTGGAAAAACTCAGGGGCACAGTGGCCTTGGCTGTGAGAAGTGAACATTCTTTCAAATCAAAGGAGTGGGCACATGAACTGGTAACTTAGCAAGTATTCACTGAGTCAGGGACAAAAGGTATCACCTTACCTCTCATATTCATCTACTGCTTTAGCAAGCTGAACAAAAAAATCATCCAGTCCTGTGCCAAGCACTGCAGAAACACCAACCACCTGTAAGAGAAAACCACATCCTACAACTAAAGAACTGAGTTTTTAGGTAGCTCTTGGATGACTGGAGCTGGAAAGACCAAGCGGTATCTTAAAAAAACCCCAACAACAATCAAACCCTAGCTTAAAATATAGGGGAATCTAATGATACTCATTTAATCATCACAGTGGGACAGGGGTATGCAGTAATACTTTCTCCACATGCTGTCAGTGTTTCTTCTATCTGGGTTTTGGTTGTAGGGGCTTTTTCTTTTGGGTAGGTTTTGGGGTTGTTTTTTTGGTTTGCTTGGTTTGCCTGTCCTCCCTTCTTTCTTGCCTTCTCTCTCTCTCTCTTACTTAGAAACCTGGATTTTCCCATCTGTTTTACAAATTTTACCAGGACAGCCAAGGAAGAGGAACAGTTAAAACCCTGGTTCTGCACCCATCCTTGTACCTCCCATCTCAATACCCTACAAAACCATAACAAAGACCAAACAATGACTGGACATGATGAGAAAGGGCAATTCAAAAGAAAGATCTGATCTGACTTCTGTTTACTTGGCTACTATTACTAATTCAAGTTCTAACTCCCAACCTAGTATTAACTGGTTAGTGTGACTACTACAATATCAGTGTCCAAGAATGAAGGAGCCAGCTAGACCACAAGAGCTGACCTTTTACTTCTGAAGCTCTAGCACTCTGTATCTAGCTGAAGCACATTTTAAAGGTACCCAGTCCAACCCCCACAACAGTGGGAGATGGAGAATGTAACCAGTTGCTATGGCAATACATTCAAAATGCACATCTGCTTCTAATTTGAACTTGTCTGTCATTACACTTCTGGCCATTTGCTCTGCTTCAGAGCAACTATCTAAATATACCTTTAATTAAGGCTATTACTGGCCAGTACTTGGTGACTCTTAGGAATCTTACACCCTCTAATGAAAATTCTCCCTCTTTTTCATAAAACAGAGGGTCTTAACTGCACACTTTTGAGTGGGACTTTCCAACACATTCTTGCATTGTATCAACAGCACAGTAAACATACAGACAAGCATTAGTCTAGGCACTGTACCAATATATATTAACATTTGGACTTTCATTGCCTTTCTGCAGTACAAGCTGCCTCCTACTCTATAATCCTCTGTACATGTCCATCTCCCCAGTCTACCACTCTAACAGATACAGACTAACAGCAGATTAGCAGATAATGACATTAGTCCTGTGCACGACACCGCTACAATCCATTCTGAAATGCTCCAAGAAGGGTTTGCTTTAGGCTAAATTATCATTATCTGTATGAATGGAAACACTTCTTCATTTCCATTGACTTTTTTTTAATATCCATAAAGCCATTTGCTTGCTGTTCCTTAAGTGATGAAGAACACCATTAGCTGAAGCGTTTTGGCACAGGCTATGGGATCAATAACATCCTCCAGCGTATACTGTCTTCAGAACCTGAATGGATTTGTCCTTTCAAAACTGGTAACTGGAAAAAAAGCCACAAACCTTTTCTTGTCGGCCAATGTGCAGGGTTTATTTTGGTTTTTTTTAGATTCTTTCCTTTCTTCCTATACAGTAAAACTGCCAAACTATACTCGACACTCTCAGAACAAGGACAATTATTCGAGATGGGAGATGCTGCAACACAAAACATTACCTCTTACCAGCCTACCCTAGCCACCTTCTGATGATTAACCACAATTCAGTAGAAAATGACTCAGGCTGCCACTCAGTGTGACAAGCAATGGAAGTTACGTTATGTTCAAAAGGGCAGCACAAAGCCCTTTTTACAGAAGGTCAGAACAGCTGAGGCTGAAAAATACCTCTGGAGATAATCCAGTCCAACCTCTCCTGCTCAAAAAGCAGGATTAACTAAACAGGTTGCTCAAGATCTTTTCTGTGTATGTTTTGACTGTCTCGGAGGATGGAGACTCTACAATTTCTCTGGACCAGTGTTCAATCAACAATATTACAGTAATCCTTTCTTACTCTTCTGTTTATAAACAACTTCCTGTATGTCACTTCATGCCCATTACCTCTTGCTGTTCCATTGGGTGCCACTGAAAAGATCCTGCCTCTGTCTTCCCTACACCCTCCCATGGTATATTTATACATATCCATATCCTCCTTGAACTTTGTCTTCTCTAGTCCTTTGTGAGAGGTAGTTAAAAAAAGGAAGATTCTTACCTTCAGTGAACTATAAAACTCATCCAGCACTAAACTCATGGAACGAGTCAGGTTACTGACATAGGATGTCTCTTGATTCAGGGCATCCTGAAATGTCTCAAAGTCCTGCATCCACTCGACTGCGAAACTGTGGTCTATGATGTCGGTCTGGAAGGAGCATAAAAGAAGTAATAATGATGGATTCTTAGAATTAGGCTGTGAAGTGGACAAACAAAAACTTTCTATTTTAAACTTACTTTCAAAATGCTGACCTTTTAAAAAATACTTGGCCCTGAAGTCCTCCAAGCCCTGTTCACTATGTGAATACAGAGAGAAGACAACCACCTGCTCCTAGTTTTAAGAATGCATGTTTAAGAAAACAAAACTCTATAAAGGCTTCTGTGGGTTACTAGAAAGGGGGATGCAAAACCTGCATATTGTACAGAAGAGTTTAAGCTGTAAATACTAGATCGTATGACTGAGGCCAGACAAGAACAGTCCTCATTGATGACCTCATACCCTCTTGATTGGCTTGAGGGTCAGCAGGGACAGTGAGCCATTTCTACCTGGGGTAGCAGTCTAAGATCCATATAAAACAGATCTACCAAAGTAAAATCCATATAAAAGAAGCTGGGCTCTGATGTGAAGTTAACCATCTCAGTGCAGGACAATGTACACAAGCAGAAGAGATAGCTCCATAATTATTAGTTGTTCTGAAGAAGCAGGGGATTGTAAAAGCAATTCAGTCATTAACTTCACCCTTACATTACAAAATTAAGTTTCCTTAAAGCCAAGGATTAAGGTGCAAAAGTGTTCAAATGGTCAATACCATCTGTAACATTAACATTTGGGTGTAACTGCCCATCCCTGTGCATTTGTACACCAGACCAAGGAACCCTTCTGAGTATCATTTCAGCCTGCAGCTCTCTTCACGCCTCTTTTCTACAGAATCTATTATTGCAGTAAGACAAAGACACTACAGCAAAGCAAGCTCAAACAGAACAATGTTCCAGCAGGACACTGAAACCACAGCTTTAACTTACTTTGTTCATGACAACAATGAAAGGCAGCTTTGTCTTGTACAGGATACTGGGGAGGAACAAAAAAAGAAAAAAAACAAACATAACCCCATTAAAAACCACATTAAACCTCACTAGACAAATTAAGCATAAGGCAGATAAGACTTGTGTGAAACAGAACATATTAGAGTTAAAAATGTAATTCTTTTCCTCCACATCATTTCAAAAGTAATTTCCATGCAGACCTTGATTACTACAGTGGAAAAAATATGCCCAGTTACTTTGACTACTATTTTCTATGACTCTCAGATCATGGTGTTTTATTCTAATTATTTGGCTCAAACTGAGTCGAATTATTTTTGAACTAAGCAATCAATTCAAGTAACTCAAGTACGAACCAAAACTACCCTGAATCATAAGCATACATATAAATTTCATCATACATATTCTAAAAGCTTTTGCTCAACACTGTCAGAAAATGCAGTACATATTTTATTATGTTTGGCATACTCCTGTCACAGTGACACAGCTTTTGACATTGGCAGAAGGACTGCCAGGTTTTATGAAAACCTTTTACCAATGTTTACCATGGATTAGGATACCTTTAGACATGTTCACCTTTACATTGACATCTAGTCCCTGGTCTAACATGACAGAAAACAGATAAATCCATGTATGAAGAGGCAGACAACGAATCAAAAGCTCTATGCTATGCTGAGTTCCAAATAAATCTTGAAGAATCACTGAAAATTTCAATAATATTTAAAAAAATAGAATATTAAGTGTTTACAAAAAAGGAGCTTAAACTAGGCTGCCTTAGATAGATGAATTTATAAGCAACAGGCAATGTGTTAGGTGTGATGTAACTAGCCTTCATCATGCTAAGGTCTCAGGGATTATTTAATGCTTTCAGTGGGAGTTTTTTGAGCCAGTGGTGTCCAGATGCCCATTGGCAGCTAAATCATTTTGCTTGTCCAATGGAAAAAACAGCAAGACAGAATAACTAAAACAGCAGATTACGTGGATATGAGACATGTGAATGTGTGTCTGCAGCCCAGAAGCCAGCTGTCTCTTGGGCTGTATCCCTGGCAGCATGGCCAGTAGGTTGAAGGAGGGGATTCTGCACCTCTGCTCTGGTGAGATGCCACCTGCACTTGTGGCTAACTCTGCAATCCCCAGCACTGCAGAGACATGGACCTGTTGGATCATGTCCAGAGATGGCCACAATGATCCAAGAGCTGGAACCTTCTGCTTCGAGGACAGATTGAGAGAGGTGGGGTTGTTCAGCCCAGAGGTTTATAAATAGGGTTTATAAAACGACAGACACAGACTTTTCACCAAGGCGTGCAGTGACAGGACAGGGTACGACAGTTCTAAACTAAAAGAGGGTAGGTTTAGACTGGACGTAAGAAATATTTTACAATGTGGGTGCTGAGGCACTGGAGCAGGTTGCCCAGAGCAGCTCTAGATGTCACATAACTGGAAGTGTTCAAGGTCAAGTTGGACAGGGCTTTAAGCAAACTGATCTAGTTGAGCATGTCCCTTCCCCTGGCAAAGGAGGCTAGGCCTGATGATCTTTGAAGGTCCTTTCCAACCCAAACCATTCCATGATTCCCCTCCAAACTAAGTATCAGAGAGAGCAATCAAAGCAGATGGACTGCAGATTCAGCTTTTCTTACCTGCAGGCATACAGCATGTTGGACATAAAGGTGATAGGGTTAGTACTGCGAGAGGTGTCCATCACATAAACAACAACTGAAGGAAAAGAGGAAGCCTGGAAACACAAAGTAGGAGATACTTTAGTTAGAAGTACATCCTGTTCAACAGCCACTTCTGTCACACAGCCTCACTGTGAAGTCGCACAGCCGCTTACCAAGGCTTCTGTTATGATGGTTCCTGATGCTGACCACGTGAATACTTCAATTTGCCCTGGTGTGTCAATAATAACATACCTGGTAAGAAATTATCACCAACAAACAATAAGGGAAAATTAGTTAAGCACAAGATCCTGTTCTGGGTAATTAAAACAAGCACATAATGGTAAGCCACACAGTTATTCTGACACAGAACAAGAAAAGCTTCTCCAAAACAGTGACAAGATTTATGGGCATGCCTGAAAATTTCCACTGCAAATTTCCTAACTATGAAGCACGTATTCTCTTCAGATTCTATTAAAACTGAAGGCTTCAATTTGACAGACACTTAGTACTGCAAACTCTTCATAATTGTTGCCTATTTGAACAGTGCATGAGAAAAAAATGACAGTGGAAATGCAGAACTGGAATCAGCTGACATTTCTTTGACACATCTGAAGAAAGCCTAGTTTATCAGTTCTAATTCTATGCCCTTGTCCACGCAAAATTTATACCAAGGACAAAAAAACAACTAGAAAACATTCAGAGAACCTTTTAAGGATTACACACGGTTTTCCTATATTGATCCCAGAAACACAGAACTGGGCAGAATGTACTCACTTGGATGCATTTTGTCTTTTTTCAATAAACTTCATGACCTGATTGAAAAAAGAAATAGGATACATTGCATTTAGGCTCACAACAGAGAACTTTCATTATCATTTCATAAAAGAAACTGCGTTATCTTGCACAGCTGCTTCTATGTATCCAGAGAAGACTAAGTCTCTAAGCTTTTCAGCGCGTGAAAATGCCCTACTAAGAACAGCTGGGTTAGACTCACAACCTTGATTTTGTCTGTGTGCTCAAACATGGCTAAAGAAAAGGGACAACAAATCCTTTTTACTAAGAGACGGTGTGCACTGTCTCCATGTCTTGCACATGTTCGCACCCCAGCACTGATTCATCATTATGATTTAAGAGTAGCCAATAAGCAAATAACTCATCTCCAGAAGCAAGCTTCCCTTATAGCGAACATGGTGCAACAGAACAGTTATGTACAAAGACTACATATGTAGCCTCTACATACGGCTTCTAAATTTTACTCTTAAAAAAGCTGAAAAACTGAACTCTCAAATGACAGCTGATGCGCTTTGGAAAACACTAGAGTTTGTATGGGGAATCCTCTCACTGCAGGGGAGTATTAGGAGAGTGTTTAGAATTAGAATTATCACTGTATTAGAATACAGTGACTCCTGAGACTCCAAACACACAACCCCATCCTACTCTCCCAGCAAGGAGCTTGTAGCACGGTATTATAGAGGAACCACCTTGTACCTGATCAAATCTTGTAGCAAAGAGATTGAGAGAGGTCACAATTCCACCATTTGGGCCCAGCCCATATCTGGACACTTCATTTAGGAAAGATGATTATTCAGAGCACAGAGGGCTGCTTCTTCATTCCTGACAACAGCTGGTCACAAACAATGCACACCAAACACCTTGCAGCAAGAGACAACATCCCTCACACAAAATTAAGTATAAGTGATGCAGTAGCGTGACAAACACAAAGTGGTCTGTCTCTTGTGACTGACTGTAGAAAAAGAGGCTATGTCACTAAGTCCTCCTGCCATTATTCCAGCATTACCACTCTGGACAAAAAGATACACCTGTGCGTATACATCAAAACCATATTTGTTGTCCCAAGATTTAAAACAGCTGGTAACTCAAAACCTAACAACACACTGAATGCACTTGATTTTAACAATTTATGCTCTAAAAAAGAGAATGAAAATATTTTCTGCACAAAGAAATTTTAGCATAATTTAAATGGCGCTGGGAATGAATGCTGAAAAGATAGTTCAGGTGTAAGCATAAAAGTAAACATTTCAAAATACTTTTTAATGCAAACAGATCTCTGTACTAATTATGTTGACAAAAGAAAAGAATCTTTTTTGTAACTGCATAAAAACCAGCCCAAATGCATCAGTACATGCCATCCTCTAGCATGACTGCTCCTGATACCCAAACACCAGGCCAGGCACCCTCCTTAAGCACTACTTACTGAGATGCTGTAACTCCAGCAGTGGCAAACAAACACAGTAAAGAAAAATCACACACCTACACACCAAACCGAAATTTGCATTTGGATGTTTTGCTGGTAACTCCAAATCACACAACAACCCAAATCAAGAATCCAGCTATCATCTTTATTCTTTCTGAAATACTAAACGTGAGTCACATTAGCAAGTCCAACTTGACAACTACAACTACAACTGTGTATTACCTCCATCTGCACAAGGTATTAATCATGAGACAAAAGACTTCAGAGTTAACACAACTGAACTACAATCAGCAAAATGCTGTGCAGCAAGAGCCAACAGTTCAATGTCTCTGAGATTCAGAAAGACAACAGTGGTTTGATTACAGCTAAACAAAGTGGAAACTCTTTTCTCCGTCTACTACAGGCAAACAGGAATTTGCATATTTGTTTGTAATAAATAAAAGTAGACATGACAACAGGAGGAAAAGGCTGCTGGCTTCCACAGAAGAACATACAAGCCCTTTGAAAGAATAACAGGAAAAAAATTTGAGACAAAGTGTCTACTATTTGTAAAAACATAGTATTAGGCAGAATCACATTTAGCATAGGATAAAACAACCTAGGGAGCACCAAGTCTTGCAGAATGTACTTCTAACCTCACCAGATATCTCTAGTGAAAAACTTGACCTTCACACAACATTTTGCATCACTGCAATCCCAAATGCCTCCTGCACCCTGCATTGCGGTGTGCAGAAGTGACAGACTGTTGCCACAAAACCTGAGATTTCAAATATCATTATCTAGACAAAAGGATACTGTTTCATGACTTCTTTGTACTTCACAGTGTCCCTGATATCTAGAGGAAGAAGACACAAATACCTTTAGAATATCAATTATAACTACCTGAAGGGAGGTTGTAGCCAGGTCTCTTCTCCCAGGCAACCAGCAACAGAACGAGAGGACGCAATCTCAAGTTGTGTCAGGGGAGGTATAGGCTGGATATTAGGAGGAAGTTCTTCACAAAGAGAATGATTTGCCATTGGAATGGGCTGCCCAGGGAGGTGGTGGAGTTGCCATCCCTGGAGGTGTTCAAGAAAAGACTGGATGGGGCACTTAGTGCCATGGTCTAGTTGACTGGATAGAGCTGGGTGATAGGTTGGACTGGATGATCTTGGAGGTCTCTTCCAACGTGGCTGATTCTATAAAATATTCTTCTCAATCAATTTGCTGATAGGTGAAAGGTGCTCTTTATCTAGCAAGTCTCCTTCTGTCTCATTAACAGATCTAACACCAGCAGGAAGACATCTCTCAAGCAGATTAAACAAGATCCAACAGATCAGCTATGCTTTCAACATACACAAAACACAATTTAATCACCTGAGACACCACCATTTCAGGTAGTTAGTAATAACTGTTTCAGCAGAACTTTATTGTCAGATGATCAGCATCACTTACCGAAGAACAGACACCTAAACTATTATTAGAGATCAAGCACTGGAACAGATCTCTGCTTACTCATCTGACATGTGGGTATCCACATTGCCTTTTTTGTCCTCTGCAGACACAGGCTGACCAACTTTATAAAAGGTTTATGCTCACAAACCTAATGACTGGTAAGCCCTTTGGAATGGCTAAACCTAAGATCTGTTTTATTGTTAAAGTCTTTTCTCTAAAATTCATGTCATTTACAGGGCTCTGAAGAAGTCATTTGGTAGCACATAAAACTACTACATGGTTCTGCATGTAGGAAACTAGATGAAATCTGTTTAGATGTTCATTGTTGACAAGGAAAGAAAAAAAGCCACAAGAATTCAAACACAAATCATACCAGATGATGTAAAAACACGTACAAACCTGATAGAAGAACAGTTTTGGTCTTAAAAATTCACATCAAAGACTTGCAGGAGAAAGGGGTTAATTTTTAAAAACCAAATTCATTCATAGAATCATTTTAGGTTGGAAGGGACCTCGAAGATCATCTAGTTCCACTCCCTGCTATGGACAGGGACATCTTCCACTATGACCAGACTGTTCAAGGCCTCATCCAGCCTGGCCTCAAACACCTCCAGAGAGGAGGCATCCACAGCCTCCGTGGGCAACTTGTTCCAGTGTTTCACCACTCTCACTGTAAAGAATTTCTTCTTAATATAGTCTAGACATAGTCTGAACCTGCCCTCCCCAGGCTCCAATCCATTCCCTCTCATCCTATCACCACAAGGCCTTGCAAAAAGTCCCTTCCCGGCTTTCTGGTAGGCCCCTTTCAGGTACTGGAAAGCTGCTATAAGGTCTCTCCAAAGACTCGACATCTGTCTTATATTGGGACCTGGAGTATCTTAAACAGCCGATAAACAACCCAGCCAAACACTTAAACTCCCACCCTTGCTCTGCTTCCCCGGAACACTGGAAAGCCGCACACCTGAATGGGTTGATTTATGGCAAACCAGACTTGCTCCCTGCTGGCGGCCTCCCCAGCCCAGGGCCTCCTCCTCCTCCATTCCTCACACCGCCCTTCCAGGGGCTCGGCCAGGACTCACCGATGTTGGCGGGAAACGGCAGGTCGTGCACAGCGGGGTCCAAGTTGATCACGTATGGAGGACAGCGCTGCCCGTGCAGGTGGGCCGTGAGGCGCTGTGGGGACACGGAGAGGCGTCAGGTCCCGCCAGACACGGGGAACAGCCCAGAGACCGGCAGGTACACAGAGCAACCCCGCCTCATCCCCTTCCACCGCCCCTCACCTGCACGAAGGTAGTCTTCCCGGAGCCCGCCATGCCCAGCACCAGCACGCACACCGGGGCGGCCGGCGGCGGCATTTCACTCGCTGCTGTTGCTGCCGCCATCTTCCCAGCACCCTCTTGTTCATCCGGGGCGCGGAGAAAACGGCGGCCGGGCGGACTCGGAGCCCCCCGCCATGATGCGGAAGGAGTCCTTGTGTTGTTCTGCTGCCATCGACCGAGTACGCGCAGCGGGCTTCCCGCGCTGGGTAGCCCAGCCGGGGCCTGGAGGGCAAGCGGGAAGCAGCCCTGCCTCGGGGCTCGAGGCTCGGGGCTAGGGGTTCGGGGGAGACCGGAAGCGGGCGGACGCGACCGGGCGGACGCGCGGGCGGGCGGGGCGCGTGCTGACGTGGCGGTGGCCGCACCATGCGGGGCGGCGACAGCTCGGTGAGTGCCCGCGGTCCTCGCCACCGACTTCTGTCCTGGGGGCGAGGGGGCCGGAAGCCACCGCGAGATGGGCTCCACCG
>VWYK01082952.1:44345-58256 GCA_013399775.1 Semnornis frantzii | reverse complement strand
TCACAATAAGGGATCAGAAATTCCATTTCTATCTTGGGGGGTGGCTCAGACTCCTCATGGGATGATGCTACAGGGGGACCAGGAGTTGCTCAGGGGGACAAAGCACTGAGGAATCCAGGTCAGCAGGAAAAGACAGAAGCAGAGTGGGTCCCTGCATCACAGCATCTCACCACCTCACTGCAGTGGACACCAGCAGCACCACAGCCAACCCCAAGCACCTCAGGAAGGATTAGTCCCAGGTCCCTTTGGAGTTGATCCTGCCAGGAGCTGCTTTGCAGGGTGGGAGGGAAGGGGAGCTGCAGTTGGCAGCAGGATGTGCCTCAAGGAAGAACTTGGACTGGCAGGATAAATTATTCCCCTTTTAAATGCACGTTTGAAGAGTGGATTCAGTGTTGGGCCACTTGCCACAGGAAAGGCATTGAGTGGGTCCACCTGAAACTAAAAGTTTAGGTCCACTTCCCCACTCCAAGTCTCAAGAGCAGGAAAACCTCTTCTAGTCCAGGCCATGGGGAGCTAAATCCCCAAGCTTCACTTTGCCCACTCAAAGGACCTTAGGGCACAAGCACACAGAGGCACCTACAAATGTTTCTGTGCATGAACACAAACTAGAGATGACAACCACCCAACCCTGCTCCTTGCTATTCCCCACTTCTACAAGCCAGAATAATTTTCAAAGAACATTCCTGATTTCCTGGCCCTGATAAAAGCTGATTAGAAGAATATGGAAAGCAGCTCCATTAAAATTCTCACCAGCAGTTTGTTTTTGCTTCTCCCAAATCATTTTAAATATTGCATTTAATAGAAAGGGGGAGGGGGGAAAAAAGAAAAAAAAAAAAAAAGAAAGAAAAAGGAAGGGAAAAAAAAAAGAGAGAATTTGCTCAGCTGTAAGAAACATCAATTTGCAACTTGAAGCCTTGTACATTAGCCAGAGAAGCTAATGTGTAAACATTAGCAGCTCCAGTAACACACAGGGCTTGGCCAATGCAATTCCAGGGAGAGAGCAGCCAGATATTAAGACAGAGGATTTGCATAATAAGTCACTTATGTCTGATAACCTCAGTGTTTGGAAAGCACAGGACTAGGAGAACAAAAAACCATCCTCCCAGCGACTGCAGAAGGAATGCATCTCAGTTGGGGTTGGGTTTTTATTTGGTCTGTTAAAGGCTCTTTATGGTTTTTACCTGCAGGCCTCCACAGAATTGTTTCGGTTGGAAAAGTCCAACCATCAACACAGCTCCACCATGGCCACTAAAACCTTCTCCCAGAGAGCCATAACTTCAAAACCTCCAGGGATGGAGACTCCACCACTGCCCTGGGCAGCCTCTTCCAGGGCTTGACAACCCTTTTGGAAATGAAATTTCTTCTGATGTTCAACCTAAACCTCCCCTGGTGCAACTTGAGGCCATTTCATCTCATCCTATCACTTGTTACTAGGGAGACCAACCCCCACCTGCCTTCAATCTCCTTTCAGGGAGCTGTAGAGTGCAATGAGGTCTCACTTCAGCCTCCTTTTCTTCAGGCTAAACACTCCCAGTTCCCTCAGCTGCTCCTCACCAGCCCTGTTCCCCAGACCCTTCACCAGCTTCATTGCCTTTCTCTGCACCCACTCAATACCTTTCCTGTGGCCCAAAACTGAATCCATTCTTCAAACGTGCATTTAAAAGGGGAATCATTAACCCTGCCAGTCCAAGTCCTTCCTTGGGGCACATTTTGCTGCCAATTGCAGCTCCCCTTCCCTCCCACCCTGCAAATCAGCTCCTGGTAGGATGAGCACCAAAGGGACCAGGGTGCTGCATCACCCCAGTGTGGGTACAACCATTTCAGTTCCCCAGCTGCTTTGCAGTGATGCTGTGGGGCACAACCTGGGATGTTTTAGTGTATTTAACAACCCATCCAAGCCTTGTCCCTGCACAGTGCCTGGATCCAGCCAGCACTGCTCCCAGGGAAAGGACCAGCATCATTTCTCCCTTATTTATACCCAGGGAGGGAGAGGTCTTGAAGCACAGGAACACCCTCAAGCTCCCTGGCCAGGAGGCCACTAACCTGCAACACAAGTGTTTTAATAATGAACCACCACTTAATTAACATAGTCAGGGTTGCCTCTTGGACTCCAGAGGAAGGCAGAACAAGGCAGGTCCCTGGAAACCTCCATCCTGCTGCTATCGATCGCTCGCTGTGCAATTACAGCTCCTGGGTTATGGAACTGGCTCCTTGGGGGGGAGCAGGGGGGAAAGGCACAAAAATAAGATTGAAAAAAGGAGGGAGTAAAAAGCCTCATTTCTCCCCCGCCCCCAGCTCCTTTATTACCATCAGGTCCCCAAGGCCCTGCTGAAGGCAATCCACCCTGCATGCCCACAGACACAGAGAGACCAGCACTGTGAGCCCCAGGGGTGCAATGCTGCTTTTGGGGAGTCCCTGAGGAGATGGAGATGTTCCCTGGCTGGAAAAGCAGCTGCCCCCCAGGACACGGTTCAGGAGGGGCTCCAACACCAGAAATCATGGGAATGGCTGAGGTCCTGAGCCAGCCTCACTGTGCAGGGTATAAGGATGGCTGAAGCCTTCAGTCTCTCCCCCAGGCTCTCTCCCTGTGGGTCCCACCTCTGGGCAGTGAGGGATGTGGGAGCCAAGCATGCCCAGAGGTCACCCTCCCATGATGGAGCATGTGTCAGCACAGCTGGCCTTGGGGACACAGCTCAGAGAGGTTATTTATGGCCTTTCCAAGAGCAGAGCAGAGCTGACTGTGCTGCCATAGAGCCCTTGCATGGCAGGACCAGCCAGTGACAGGGTCACAAGGTCCCCAGCATGCCCAGCATCCACTTCTCAGCCCTTGGGAAAAATAAGAGAGTAAGAGGAGCAGGGAGGAAGGACAGGGCAGAGCAGCAGCACATCTGTGTGTAATGCAAAATCCAGGTTGATGTCAGCCTCCTCCCGTTGCACCAGGGGAAGCAATGTGGGAAGATTGACAGCAAGGTCTGAAGGTGGTGACGTGGGCAAATCAATCACCAGGCAGCACTGGAGAGGCAGAGGCTCAGCCAAACCCTCTGCTGGTCAGCAGCAGGGAAACAGCATCAGCCCGGAGGCTAAAGGCACCAGAAGCCTCTGTGGGGCAATAAAGAGGAGTCCTGTGCACAGAGGGTGATGCCCAATGGCAGCACAAGGGGCAATGGGTGGAAGCTGAGGCATAGGAAGTTTCATGTAAAAGTGAGGAGCAATTTTCTCACTGTGAGGGTGACAGAACCGTGGAAGAGGCTGCCCGGGGCAGTTGTGGAGTCTTCCTCTCTGGAGATATTCAAAACCTGCCCAGAAGTGTTCCTGTGTGATCCTGCTCTGCAGGGGGTTGGACTGGATGAGCTGTGGAGGTCCCTTCCAGCCCTTGACATTCTGTGATTCTGTGATATTCAGGCACTGGAGAGTGTGCTGGAGCCAGCCAGGCAAAGTTTAGGACACCAACCCTCCCAGAAAAAAACCAAATCCATCAGCAGATGTGCTTTTACCAGTCCCCAAGTTGGGCTCAGCCACTCCTGGTCAGTGCTGGCCTGTGCATGCATCCATGCATGCATCCATCCACCCACCCACCCACAGCCATCCAATCCAACCCTGAAAACTCCAGCAGCTCCAGCAAATTCCTCTCAAGGTCTCCACCAGCACCACCCAGCGCTCCCAGAGGTTCATTTAACCAGAGAGATCATTTCCTCAGGTCCCCAGGTGCAGGTCTAAGAGCAGCCAGCACTTGGGGAGGGTAGGTTGTAAATCCAGAGTCTCAGCAGCCTGCAGCTGCCTTTCCTCAACAGCTTATTTATTGCTTTCAATACCTGCCCCTCGCCGCCGGCGGCAGCGGCTGCCAGGCTGGGCTCACTCTGCAACAGGCAAAGAAACCCAGCACATCTCCTTCCTTTCTCTGGGAAGCTGCTCCAAGTCCCTTCCTGCTGCCTGTATTTTTCATAGGGTCTATAAAAACCTCAGCTGAGATGCAGGCAGCTCCCCCGACCCTGCCCCTCTCCAGCTCCAAGGGTGAGCAGGCAGGAACACCACGGGGCTGAGACCTGGCAGAGTCAGTGCATGGAGCACTGGGTTTGAAGCCACATCCAGCACCAGAACCCTGAGCTTGGGCACACAAGATGAACCCACAGCTGGCAGCAGGGATGCAGGATGGATTCATGGATGCAGGATGGATTCATGGATGGTGTTGGCCAGAAGGAATGCAGGATGGAAGCACTGATGGTGCTGGCAGCAGGGATGCAGAATGGATCCATGGATGGTGCTGGCCAGAAGGAATGCAGGATGGAAGCACTGATGGTGCTGGCAGCAGGGATGCAGAATGGATCCATGGATGGTGCTGGCAGCAGGGGTGCAAGAGGGATTTGCGGATGCAGGATGGATCTGTGGATGGTGCTGGCCAGAAGGAATGCAGGATGGAGACACTGATGGTGCTGGCAGCAGGGATGCAGAATGGATCCATGGATGGTGCTGGCAGCAGGGGTGCAAGAGGGATTCGTGGATGCAGAATGGATCCATAAGTGGTGCCGGACAGAAGGAATGCAGGATGGAAGCACTGATGGTGCTGGCAGCTTGGATACAGGATGGATTCACAGCCAGCACTAACAGAGTGCAGAATGGGTTCACAGACAGCCCATGAAGCATCCCAGCTCCTTCCTTCTCTCCTCCTGTGTTGTTCTCATGCATGAATCCCGACTTCACCACAGCACTCTAATCCTCCTGTCTTCATCCTGCCAGGATGCCCCTCTCCTTGTCTGCCATTTGGATGTTGCCCTCCCTGTGAGCCTGAAGAACCCTCCCAGAGCTGGATTTTCTGCAGACCCCTGGGATGCAGGTCCCACTCACACCACATTCCCCAGGGAAAGGCTCAGGACCCTTCATCCAGCTCCAGGGAAAGGGAAACAGCTGCCAAGCAGAGAGCAGTGCCACACACTGGGCAGAGGGACTCACTTGCAGCATGCCCTGCAGAAGCCCCCAAAAATCACACTGCCCCCACAGCAGCTCTCAGCACAGCAGATCCCACTGCTCCAGGCTGTACTGTGTCCAGTTGTGGGTTCCCCAGTTTAAGAAGGACATGGAACTACTGCAAAGAGTCCAACAGAGGCCACTTAGATGCTGAGAGGCCTGGAGCATCTCTGTGAGCAGGAAAGGCTGAGAGCCCTGGGGCTGGTGAGCCTGGAGAAGAGCAGCCCCAGAGGGGATCTGAGCAATGCTCAGCAAGAGCTAAAAGACAGGAGGAAAGAGCAGGACTCTTCTCAGTGGTATCCACTGACAGGACAAGGGGTAACAGGCACAAACTGGAACCCAGAATCTGCACTTTGAAGGTCCTGGAGCAGGCTGCCCAGAGAGGTTGTAGTGTGCCCCTTCTCTGGAGAGACTCCAAACACACCTGGACATTGTGATCCTGTGTCCTTTACTTGAAGTAGAGCTTACTCTAGCCAGGGGGCTGGACTAGATCTTCAGTGTCCTTTCCAAACCTCACCAAGCTGGGATTCTGCAAGACCCCTGCAACCCCTCCCTGCACACAGCTCCCAACCCAAAATGCAGTCCAAGCAGCAGAGCTGAGCCACCCCACAGGAAGAAAGCAGGAGGCAGCCCCTTGCCCTGAGAAATCCTGTGTGGAGCTGGGCATGGTGAGCAGCACCTCCCCAGACAGGGGCCCAGGTGAGCTACTAAATACAGAGTTCAGCTAACGAGGAAAGAACCAGCCCAAGGAGGAGGTGTGCTGCTTGGGGCTGATATTGTTATAATCCATGGCAAGCAGCTGACTGCTGGCTGCAGAAAATCAATGGATGTTAGCACTCAGCAGACAGCTGAGAATACAGTAAAAACCAAGCAGAAACAGAAGAGTCCCTGGGAAAAGACCTGGCTGGGCAGTGGTCAAACCTGCACCATGTCCCCATCCTCACGAGGAGAGACCAGAGCCTGCCCGAGCCCAGAAGGGCTTCGACAGCCACTCCTGAGCTGCTCCTTCCCCAAAAGCCCACTGGAATGCTCCACACCCACCTCCAAAGGGTATGGAGGCAGGTGCCCCATTGCACAGCCCCACATGGCCCAGCTGTGACCAGGGACCACCCAGCTCTGCTCCTTCCACCAGCCCAGCTGCAGCTCCCAGGGACGGCGCTCAGAGCATTTCCTCTGCTAATCACAGAGCGTGAATGTGCCTCTGCCGGCAGGCAGCTCCGGAGCAGAGCCCTGCCTAGGGGGGGTGGAGGTTTACATGACCTGGCACCTGGCACTCGAGGATGTGTGGGGCTGCCCTACCCCACGACAAGTCCTCGTGGCCGTGGGTGGGCTGCCAGCAGCAGCAGAAGGGCTTCAGGAGACATCATCCTTTGGTGGATCTGCCCAGACTTGCTCCCTGAAGTTTTGCTGTTGAAGTCTCCACCACCACAGCTCAAAATTCAGGGGGAACAGTGGCACCAAGGCATCAAGGCCATGCAGCATGGTTCAGGACTGCCCCTCAAGGAGACCTGCAGAGCATCTCCAAATCCACAGCACCTCCCGTGACTCCTCCAAATCCATCCAAGCAAGGAGATGCAGTTTGTCCATAGTCCATCCCTCCACAAGCAAGCAGGCTCCATGCTCCATCCCCTCCAGCCCATCAGAGAGAAAAACATTTCCACAGCTCCTGTAGGACAACAGGAAGACCTCCGGGCAGTGTCCCCAAGCCCCCGGCACTAGGGGAGGGCTCAGCTGCAGCAGGAATGTTTCATCTCCTCTTCCAGAGCAGCCACTGCTCACCTCCTAGTGACACTGTCCTCTGGGTGACATCCTCCTCCCGGCGACCCATCCAGCAGCTGATGGTCTGACCGCTGGGTGAAGCTCGCTGGACCAGAGCAGTGCTGGCTCCTCAGCTGGGTTAATTGGGTTAATTAGGCTGAAGGTCTCCGCAGGAAGCAGCTCGCCAGGCTCAGCTGCCCAGGGGCTGCCAGGGCTCATCTCCACGTCCACGGGGACAATGGCCTCGTTAAGACACATCAGGTCATCAGTGTCCCTGTCCCCTCGTCCTGTCCTGGGAGAGCTTGGAGCACCCCCAGTCAGCTACTCCATCCCATGATCCTGATCAACTTAACGATGTCAAGAAAGGTCTGGTCCATAGCAGCAGTCCAGGAACTCAAAGCAGTTTGCTGGCTTATCTACAGAGCTCCCCAGAGCAAGGGGGTCCCCAGCACCCAGTGGGCACCATGCTGGGGCAGAGCCCAGAACAGCCTCAGAGAGAGAAGGGATGGATCCTGTGGCAGCTTCATGCAGCCAAGGAGGGGCAGCATCAGCACAGTGACCCCATTTGGGGTGATTCTCCACTATTTTTCAAGGCAAATCAAAACAAACCAACCCAAAAAACCCAACAGTGTATGATCAAGATAATCAAGAGTTGCTCTGGCTGCAGCACATTACAGCCCCAGCTGCAGGAGGCTGCTGAGCTCTGCTCCCCACTGCAGCCCTGTCTGGCATGGGGAGGGGGCTTCTTCTGATGGGCAGAGGTCTCCCCAGGGTGGGCAGGTAAATGGGAGTGCAGTGGGTGCAGAGCAAGCAGCAATCAGACAATCCAGTAACACCACACACACAGCCCCCACCCCGAGCTGGAAACACCAGACCCAGTACAGGATGCCAGGGAGGGGAAGCCAGGGGCAGGACTCACCAAGCCTCACCCATCTCCTATTTCCTCAACATCTGGAGCACTTCTGTGGACAGAAAGGTGAGGAAACAACAAATGTATGGCCGAAGGCAGTCAGGAGGCTCCCTCCAGCTGTGAGTTTGCCAGGTATGAAGAAGGGTTGGGGGGGCCATGCGCTGGGACTCCACAGCTCTACAAACCCCTAAATGGCAGGAGCAGCACCCTCCCTGTGCTGCCACTGCAGCTTTGCTTCAGAGCAAGCACTTGCTCTGGCACCCCAGTGGCTGGGCACCTTGGGCACCAACAAGAGGGGAGCAGGAGTTGTGCTGTTCTGCAGCAAGTAGAGCCAAAGCACGAGTCTGGGGTCTGACGTGGGGGGGACAGAAGATGGGGGGCCAGCCCCATCCTGGCTCAAAGCCTGCAGCTGCCATGATCCACATTTGGATTCACTCCAGGTGGAAGAAAGGAAGCAAAGCCTGAGTCCCTTAAACCCATAGGAAACCCATGGGCTACCCCAGGACATCTGTGTGTCTCCTCTGTCAGCACCCAGGCACAGGTGGGTGCTGTAGACCAGGGCTGTGACACCCCAGGCAGGACCTGGAGGAGCAGGAAAGGGGACAGGGAATGAGCTGCAGCTAACAACTGCCCAGCAACAGCACCCCTGGGTTAAAAAAATAATCACAAATCCAGCTCAAAGAGCACCTGGTGTGTGACCCCCTCCACCTCAGTGCCAGCAGCAGCTTGGGGGGACAAGGCTGTCCCCACAAGCAGCTCTGCCTTTGCTTCCCAGCAGCTGGAGCAGAGCTGGACTTTGGCTCTCAACCACAAAAATCACACAGAATCACAGAATGTCAGGGGCCGGAAGGGACCTCCAAAGCTTATCCACTCCAACCCCCCTGCTGAGCAGGGATCACACAGGAACACATCCAGGCAGGTTTTGAACATCTCCAGAGAGGGAGACTCCACAGCTCCCCTGGGCAGCCTGTTTCAGGGTTCTGTCACCAGGCAGAGAATGTAGAAAAAGCTGCTCCCAGGACCAGGAATGAAAACAGCTCCGGGAACACGCTGGGAAGTCCCTCCGGCACCCACCAGCTCTACAGCCCTCCTCTTCCTCCCCAAAATACCCTTCATCCAGTCAGGAAGAGTAGGTCCCATGTCTCCAGGACCCCTCCAGCTGGCATCCCCCTCCCTCACATCCCATCACCCATCCGCATCCATCCCGGCGCAGGGAAAACCAGCAGCAGCCTCTGCCAGGCCACCTGCAGCGGAAAGCAAAAAGCTCCATCGCCAGGGCTTCTTCATTTTTAAGGCTGCCAACAAGGAGGCAATTAGCTCGGGGGGGTGCTAATTGCTGGGAACCCTCCTTGTCTGGAAGGGATAAACCTCAGTTTCCTCAAGTTCAAGGTGAGAGTCTCCAGCCTGGAACGGGAAAGCAGGATGCGAGGAATGCTGCAAAGCAAAAGCAAATCCCAAGCTGTCGTCGGGGAGGAGGTTTGGGAATCTTGACATTTAATCACGCAGTAACTAAAGGTTCCCAGACATGTCTAATAAGACAATTATAGTGCATGTTAATAATAGATTATTAAAAAGCTTATTTATGGAGGTTTAAGCAGGCAGATGGCAGGGCTGTGTCGATAAAGCTCTCCAGAGTCTGCGCTACCTCCCAGCTCCGAGCATGCAGCAGGGATTTACCTGCCTCTGCCACACCAACCCCTCATCTTAACCCTTCCATGACTTGCCCAAAGCAAAGCAGCAAGTCCCTCAGGGTGGGCTTGCAGCCAGGAGAGGATTTTTATGGGGTGTTTTGAGGTGCTCAAGACTCTTGGCCCCGCTGCAGAGGTTGCATGCAATGGAAAAGCCCCATCCCGGGTGCAATCAGGAGAAAGACCAACATCACCGGGGAGCAGGGACGTTGTCACAGCTAGGGCAGGGGTCTAGGCTACCAACAAGCATCTGTCTTTGTCTGCAAGGAGGTGTCCTGCTTCCCCCTGGAGGTCCTGTTCCAGTTGGGCTCTGCTCTGGGAAAGCTCCCAGGGAAGCTGGAATGGGGCTGGTTTGTCTCAGTTTGGAAAACAAAAGGAAAAATGTACAGTGCTGGCCAGGAGGTGACTCACCAGGAACACTGTTCCCGAAGCCAGGGCAGGTCCAAGCGCCCAGAGGAAAACAAACAACCATAAAACAGGAGTTTTGGAGCAAGGAGAAGAGGGTAAAATGAAGCAAATGCAACTGCAAATCTCAGCGGAGGGAAAACCAAGCACTGCCACCCTCCACCGCAGAGCTGTGGAGACAGAGCCAGAGGGACAGGTCCAGCCAGGAGCATCGACATCGCTTGGAGCCTTCTGCCTCGCCCCCGCAGAAGGTGAAGATCCACACTGCTCCAGCACACGGAGAGGGGAACTGGAGAGCCAGGGGCCTGGGAGTAGGAAATCTCTGCCCTGACGGTGCTTGGGCACGTCAACAGGATTTTCTGGAGCAGCATCCCAGCACAGAAGCCTGGAGGGTGTTTGCACTGACTGAGAGCTCCAGGAAAGGACATGGCACTCCCAGGGCATTAAAAACACGCAGGTAGGAGCAAGCAAGAGAAAGATTCTTCCCTGGCACGACAGAACAGGCAAGGCAGGGGAATAAAATCCAAGCCTGAAATGAGCTGGCAAGGAAAAGGCAAAGCTGTTGAACATGTTATGCGCTTGGTGAAGATGGGGTGAGGAGAAAAAGATCCCCTGGCACGGGAGAGGCCACCACAGGCAGGGAAATAACTCTAGGCAAAGAGCAGGATCAGCACACCCAGACAGCACAAAACACTGACCCGGTCTCCAGCAGCACCAGAGGAGAGTCCCCAGCTCCTAACCCCCCACCTAGCCCTGTGCTGGGGTGACAGATGCAGCATCCCTTTCCCTGCCCCTTCTCCGAGCATCCCCCCTGAGACCCCACTGATGGGGACGCTGCGGTTAACGGCCGGGGGACGCCAGGCAGTTTTGTTCCGCTCCCCGACCCCAATCCCAGCCTCGGGGACAGCGTCTGCTCAGCGGTTCCCATTCACTCGGCCGAGACAACACGGCCACCGCGGGGTCAGGGTCACCCGTGCGACCTCCTGCCAGTCTGCGAGGGGGGAGGGGGAGCGACAAGTCCCTTGGGTGGCCCCAGCCCTCCCGCCTGGCCCCCAGCGAAGGGTTCAACCAACATAACAAGCCACGACCCCTCACGAAGCTTTTCCCAAAGCAATCCCGGCGCCATCAGAGATGCCACCAACTCGTCTGGGGCTCCTTGGTGGCACTAAGCTACTAAGTGGAAGCCGCAAACCCAAATATTTTCTTTGCCGGATCGCTGCTGACAGCCAAGCCCAAGTGCAAACAGCTTCCGCATCATCATGGCAGGAGTGCCACGCAGCGCTGGTAGCTGCCGCCGTGTCCCCGCGGCGTGTCCCCACCGCTGGGAAACAGCCCTGGAGCACGGCGGGGACACGGGGGTACACCTGGAGGACAACTCACCGCTGAAGTTTTGGGGGGTATGGGTAAAACACAGGAGCAGAGCTGCTGCCTGTCCTAGCACAAGAAGGCAAAAGGAGGAAAGAGCTGAGTGTGCAAAACCCGGGGCTCCATGCGCCAGCCCGCAGCCCCCCACGATCCAGCCAGCTCCCAGCCACAGGCTTTCAGCAAGGGGGAAGGCTCCGTGTTTAACTGCAGAGCCCAGGAAGGAAAGATGGAGCTGGCAAATCCCACCGGTGTGACAACTCGCAAGACCCCATCACAGGCAGCTGACACCACGAGAGCGCAAAGGACCGCTCAGCTCGAAGGTTCGGCAAGAACCTCTCGGCACCACCCTGGTCTCCTCCACAAGCCCAGCGCAGACAGGCACCAGCGGCTTAGTCACCGCGAAATCTTCAAGAGCTGCAAAACTTTGTCCGCTCCAGGAAGGAGCAAGCAGCATCCCAAGCCGGTGGGGAGGCTGTGACTGGGGCTCCCAGCTTCTCCCCCAGCTCATCGAGGTCGGCTGGTCCCAGCCATGCTGTGTCTCGGTTTCCCCACTCGTGGAAGAGATCACACTAGGACCCTTCTTTGCAGAGGAGCAGCGAGAAACCCACCCATCTTCCAAACACCCACCGAGATAAGCAGCTGGTCCTGCCCGTCACTGGGTTTGGGGTCTCCGGTGACATGCAGCAGCTTAAAGATTTTTTTATAGCCTTGCTGCCACACAGCCCCGAGCCCGGCAGGGACGAGCTGAGTGATGTCCCCACAGCCAGGCAAATCCCGTCGGCAGGAGGATTCCTGCAAAAACGTAGACTGCAATGGAGCCGGGGGGGCTGGCAGCAGACCCCTCGTCTCCGTCCAAATCCAGCCCCCGCGGCTGCATCACGGAGCTGAGCCTGCTCTGCATCTACCGGGCAAACGCTGGAGTAAACACACCCCTGATTTACACCCCGGTGGGCTCAATCCTGCCCCTTGCAAATGCCGTCTTGCAGAAAGGAAGCCTGTGGAGGGGAAAGGGTTTGCTTGCAAGGAGTCTTCTCAAAAAGTGCCCCCTACCCCAGCCCCAGCAGCAGCACCAGGACCCTCACCACTGTCCCTCCAGTCCCCCGCAGGCTGCGGCAGCTCAGCCCTGATGGCAATCAGAGAAAGGCAGACACCCAAGGACTGCTCAAAACCCCTTCTCTTGCACCCTGGGGGCTGCACAAGCCCCTTCCCCGGAAGGTGTGGACTCAGAGCCACTCATCTGACTGCGTGTGTCAGTTTCCCCCCTGCCTCTTTGCTGTGCCCTAAAGCACAGGGCTGCTTGGGGCACGGATCGGCATCGCCCCCCTCCCCAGTACAGCCTATTCCAGTTCGCCCAGTAGAATATAAATCCATTTCCTCCTACTCCACTTCACACGAGCTACGGAGAGACTCAGCTGCTTCATATCCCCCCCATCCATCCAGCATCCCCGCATCCATCCAGCGTCTCCACATCCATCCAGCCTTCCATCCGTCGCCCACCCCCTCCGGGGCAGCTGTATTGAGCTTGCTGCTGATGGGTGTCACTATTTAATTTTGGAGAGAAGCCACTACCCGAGAAGAAAAAAAAAAAAAAAAAAGAAGAAGAAATCAATGCACCAACACAGGGACTGCATCCAGGTGAAGGGACAAAAATTCAAGGAGCAAGGGGGAAAAAGAATTAATAATAAAAAAACCCTAAATGTTAATGCCCAGAGCATCGCCCAGGAGCTGAGGGCTGCAGCACTGGGGCCCCTGCAGAGCAAGGCACCAGCTCCCTCCTCCCGTTGTGCCTCAGTTTCCCTTGCAAAAGGCATTCGCAGCCCCCAGGAACCCCAAAACTACCCATCCCCAGCACTGAAATCCTGCTCCTGCCTCCCCCGAGAGCGGTGGAGAATGAGTCGTCTGTCGTTTCTGCCCCCCAAATCTCGCCTCTGCCTTCAGCCCCTGCTTGCAGGGTCGAGCCATGCTCCTTCCCTAGGGGGTAAGGATAGAGCTTAGTGCTTACGGGAACGGCAGGAAAAAAAAGCTAAAAATCAGTAAAATAAGTTAAATATATAGAGAGCTATATAACGGAATCTATGTGGGTGAAACTCTAATTACAGCCCTGTGACGGGTGCCGCTGCAACCGGAGAACGGCCCCGGTCACCACCTGTTCCTCCCGAAGGGTCTTCGAATCCCCCCGGACCCACCGGGAGATTGCAGATCAAGAACTCGGATCCGCCGAGTTCTTCAGCCGAGGCTGCAGCGGGGCTGCACCGCGTTCTGCCCGGCCGAGCTGCCGACGGCGCTCCCCGGTCTGCCCGTCCCCAGTGCGCCCGGTCCCCCGGCCGCTTCTCGCCCGAGCCACTTAAACCCTGGCAGGGCTCCTCTCTGCAAACGAAGCCGCCGCCGTCGCCACCACCGGGATCAAGTTTTCCTTCCCGGGGATGCAGCGGGAGGGGAGGACGGAGGTAGCTCCGATACCGAGGAGCGATGCGGTGCGTGAGATGAGCTCCAGCCGTGCAGACGAGGGGTACGAGGATGCAGCGGGCTTTGAGCGCTCCGGTAAGCTTCGGCCACCGGCGTTCCGAACTTCGACGGTCTCAACGGAGGAAATCGCGGCGGCGGCGGGACAGGCAGGAGCCAGCAAACGCACCGGAGACTCTCGGAACCCTCTCTGCCCCACCACCGGTGCAAACCCCACAAAGCAATAAACCGAGAGCACACGCACACACACTCCCCTCCTTTTCCCGTTCTTACCGGCGGGTGTTTCGGTGTCCAACGCGTAAACCCGGAGGGCGAGAGCGAGCAGCAGCGCCCGGGCGCTTCGCATGGTGCGATCGGGGC
>VWYK01082952.1:28772-39742 GCA_013399775.1 Semnornis frantzii | reverse complement strand
GGGAAGGGAAGGGAAGGGAAGGGAGCACTGCTCCCTGCATCTTCAGGAATGGAGCCATCAGGACCAAGCTCCATCTCATTCCCAGGGTGCAAATCTCATCCTCGATCCTTCCTCAAGCATTTCCTTCCACCCTGAGCAGCTGAGAGATAGCTCAGCACCCTGCAGGATGAGCCCTTCCCCTGCCCTGTCTGCCCGCTGCAGTCGGTCCCTGAGCTCCTTGCAGGAGCAATCGAGTTAAAATGAAGTAATCACTCTTCAAGTATAGTCATTTGCAGGAAAAATACAGGCCTCACCATGATTGCAAATGGTCTCGACTGAAACTGTCCCTCCCATTCGAATGATAAATGTTTGTAGCTCCAGGGTGTTTGGTGACAACAGCTTCCAACGCAGCCCTTGAAGCCCCACCACAGCCCTGGGGTTCCCCCAGGTAGGGGGTAAAAAGCTCAGGTTTGGAGATTTGAATCTCTTAGAATTCAGCAGTACTTCGGGGAGGGTTTGGGGTTTGGATTTGTTTTGTTGGTTTTCTTTTTTCCCCTGGGTTATCACTGTTAAAAGGCACTGACCCCTTACCTGGCACCCTCGGGATGATGCTGACCCCACTGATCCCAACCAAACCAGCACCTCCACCCCGACCAGGGCTTTCCACATCACAACGCTTCAGTCTGTAATTCCAACATTTTGCTGCCAGCACACTAAGTCCCCATTTCCCCCCATGAAACCCACAGGGTGTGGGGCTGGCACCTCCTCGGGCATCGCTCTCACTGAGCATCACCTCCCCAGCAGTGCCTGCCGTGGAGCAAAGAGCAGAACTGCAGGGACACCACCTCCAGCTGGTTTGGGGATTTGAATCTCTTAGAATTCAACAGTACTTTGGGGAGGGTTTGGATTTGTTTTGTTGGTTTTTTTTTTCCCCTCGGTTATCACTGTTAAAAGGCACTGAGGGAGAGAGGCTGCCCTGAGCCCTTACCTGGTACCCTCGGGACGATGCTGACCCCACTGATCCCACCCAAACCAGCACCTCCACCCCGACCAGGGCTTTCCACATCACAACGCTTCAGTCTGTAATTCCCTTCAGAACACCACATTTTGCTGCCAGCACACTAAGTCCCCATTTTGCCCCCATGAAACCCACAGGGTGTGGGGCTGGCACCTCCTCGAGCATCACTCTCACTGAACATCACCTCCCCAGCAGCGCCTGCCGTGGAGCAAAGAGCAGAACTGCAGGGACACCACCCCCAGCTGGTTTGGGGATTTGAATCTCTTAGAATNATTTCCTTACTTAAATTTTTACCTCCCTGAGATTCCCCCCCGCCCCTTTTTTCCCCCCTTCACACCAGCCTCTCTCCCTCTTTCCCCTACATCCCTCTCTTTCTTTTCCTTTACCTCCATCTATTACACCCCCATCCAGTTCTTCGTCTCTAATGAGTCTCTGCTATTTTCTCAAATCACCTGCCTTTTGCTGATGCCAAGAACCCTTTTTCTTCCTTAACAGACAAAATAGATTAGCTCATCCCGACGCTCTCCTCCCCGTCCCTCCAGCCCCGAGCGGTCAGACGCCCGACGCGGTGCCGTGGCCGGATATAATGGGGCTATTAGATGAGTTATCACAGCCTGAAAGGATGAAATAACTTCTGTGTCTTCTGTCCAAATAAACCTCCCTATTCCTCTTCAATGCAACGAAAGAACAAGAGTTCCCAGAGGAAATAGCCCTGGGAATGTTAGAAGCTGTTAGAAGCTGTTATTTAAGACCCGACCTCTTGCCAACCCGTTGCCTGCATCGCGTTGGAAGGGTGCAAGAGGTTTCTCCCTGGGGAATCGGGAAGCCCAAGGAGCAATTCCCAACAGCTGGAGCTCAATCCTCACCCAGGTGCTCCTACAACAGCACAGCCTCGCAGATCACAGAATCACAGAACGATAGGGAGAGCACCGAGTCAATAGTGTGGCCAGCAGGAGCAGGGAAGTCCTTCTGCCCTTTTATTCAGCACTGGTTAGGCTACACCTTGAGCACTGTGTCCAGTCCTGGGCACCTCCATTTAAGAAAGATGCTGAGGTGCTCGAACGTGTCCAGAGAAGGGCAGGGAGCTGCAGAGAGAAACGAGGTCTCCCCTCAGCCTCCTCTTCTCCAGGCTGAACACTCCCAGCTCCCTCAGCTGCTCCTCCCCAGCCCTATTCTCCAGAACCTTCACAGCTTTGTTGCCCGTTTCTGAACCTGCCCCAGCCCCCCAGTGTCCTTCTTGGAGTGAGGAGCTCAGAACCAGACCCAGTATTTGAGGTATGGCCTCACCAGTGTCCAGTCCAGAGGCACAATCACTTCTGCCCCTGTGCTCAGCACAGCTCAGGCCACACCTTGAGTGCTGTGTCCAGTCCTGGGCCCCTCCATTTAAGAAAGATGTTGAGGTGCTGGAAGGTGTCCAGAGAAGGGCAATAAGGCTGGTGAGGGGGCACAGCCCTGTGAGGAGAGACTGAGGGAGCTGGGGGTGTGCAGCCTGCAGAAGAGGAGGCTCAGGGCAGACCTCATTGCTCTCTGCAGCTACCTGAAGGGAGGTTGTAGCCAGCTGGGCTTGGGCTCTGCTGCCAGGCACCCAGGGACAGAACAAGAGGACACAGCCTCAAGTTGTGCCCGGGCAGGGTCAGGCTGGATGTTAGGAAGAAGTTCTTGACACAGAGAGTGATTGGCATTGGAATGGGCTGCCCAGGGAGGTGGTGGAGACCCCATTCCTGGAGGTGTTCAAGGGGAGGCTGCATGAGGCACTTAGTGCCATGGGTTAGTTAATTAAAAGAGACAGATGAGAGGTTGGACTCGATGGTCTTAGAGGTCTTTTCCAACCTGATTAATTCTGTGAGTCCAATTCCCCTGCCAGGGTAGGATCACCCAGGTAGGTCACACAGAAACATGTCCAGGAAGACTCTGAATGTCTCCAGAGAGAGAGAGAGAGACCTCACCACCTCTTTGAGCAGCTTGTTCCAGTGTTCTGTCACCCTTAAAGTTCCTCCTCATACAATCATAGAATCATGTTTAGATTAAACTTCTTACATTCAAGTTTGTGCCCATTATCCTTTGTCCTGGCACTGGGCACCAATGAAAATAGACTGGCCCCATCCTCCTGACATACACCCTTTAAGTACTGATAAGCATTTAAGAGGTCTCCCCTCACTCTTCACTTCTCCACACTAAGAAGACCAAATTATTTCAGTCTTTCCTCATAGGAGTGATGTTCCAACCCCCTCAGCATGCCTGATGCATGGCTGAGTTTGAGGACCACCTGCATCACAAAAACTGCTGGGCTTTCACCCTGAAAGCAAGGAGGAATGTTGCTTTCCACCTCAGAAGGAGCTTTCTCAAGCTCTCTTTGTGTTTCCTATGCAATCTCCACAAATTTGAAGGCAAAACCCCTGGCAAAGCCACAGCCACATCCCAGCCCCTGGGGGGTGGGATGCTAGGAGACAACCAACAGCCCTTGGCTGGCCCTGCAGGGCAGCACTGCCTTGGCCAGCTCAGATTGACCTCTCCATGCCCACAAATTTTCTCAGTAGGAGAAAATTTTAAAGGGATTTCATCAGAGGGATGCAAAAACCACCAAGTCCTCCCTCCTGGGTTGGCAGGCAGCAGCTCTCCTTCAAACTGTCAAATCCCAACAGATTTTTATGGTCATTCTTCCTCTGCCACACACTCTAAAACCTCCTGTTTCTGTCCATCTTGGAGTGTGATATCTACAAGACCTTATCAGACACTGGCACCATTAGTGTTACATCCAGGCACACTTAGATACTTGTAGGGCTGCATCCACGAGCTGCACTTTGCTGCCACCCAGGCAGGTTTAGACCAAATATCTCATCCATGGTAACTTTTCTGGGTTTATTTCAATAACTTTTGTCTCTTTTTTCACTCCTGGAAAGAGCTTCATGATGCTAGGTGTGAAGTGGGGGAATACCTCTGGGCTTCCCTGCAGGCCCAGACCCAGCATCTGCTGGTGGTGTCATGTCAAACAGGTTAAAATGCCTTTATTGAGGACACAAGAATCAGAATCTGTCCCTTCCCCTCTTCCAGAGCTGCCTGGGAGCACCATATTTGCTCCTGGGATTTTGTTACAAATAGCTTTGAAGTCAAAAATATTCCAGAGCACCATCCCCTGTGTGCTTCTCCATCAGCTCAGAGCTTAACCCAGAGCAGTGCCCATCCCAGCTGCATGGATTTGCCCATCCCTAAACCCTGCAATAAAATGACCTTGATAAAAATAAAATAAAATAAAATAAAAATAAAATAAAATAAAACAAAATAAAGCAAAATAAAATAAAGCAAAATAAAACAAAACAAAATAAAATAAAACAATAAAATAAATTTTTTTTTTAATGCAGGAAAATAAATGTATTAAAGCAAAATAAATGTATTCAAATCAAGCAGATCCACACCAAAACTCTCCATGCTGTCTCCTTCAGTATTTCCTCAGAGTTGCTTTTGTTGTTTGTCTTTTCGAGGGAGGGAGGGATGTAAATCAGCTAGGGCAGGGGGTTGGGTCTCTGATCAACACCAAAACGGCAAAAAGTAATTTATTTTCAGGCCAGGGGTTTGGATATTGCTCAAATTTCTCATAATCATCTCTGGGTGCTGACAGGCTGGAGCCTGAGCATGCAGACGGGTGTGGGAGCAGCTTTTCTTTCAAATCCAGCTGAAAGGAAAGGAGGGAACAATATTGCATCTAGCATTTATATCTTTTTTTTTTATTATTAATTTGTTTTCCCAGCTTGTTTGGGTTTGTTTTATTCAATTTTATACACAGGGGAAGAGTTATTTCTCCTCCTCCCCCCTCCTCGTTTTGTCCTCCTCAGAGCATCAGCAGCTCTGGTTTGGTGGCTTTCCAAAGCCGGTTGGAGAAAGGATGCGCTCGGCAGTTTCCAACAAAAGGAGCTGGTCGGGCTTTGAGCTGAACAGGAACAAACAAAACCAACCAGCTTTTGAAAGGCAAAAGCCAAAGATCGATCAGATCCTCCCCTCCAGACAAGACAGTTCATGCTCAGGGTTTCCTGCAATGTCGGAAATGTTTCAGGTCTGCTGCCGACGGGGGCAGGATGGGGACACAGTGGAGGGGGGGAAAAAAATGCAGGGAGGGAAAAAGAAAAGTTAAAGTAGAGTTTAAAAGGTAAAAGATGCTCTTCTGGTGCCTTTTTTCACCTGGGTGTAATTGCACAGAATACCAAAATCCGAGCATGGTGAAGGTTGGAAGGAGTCTCTGGGGATCATCCAGTCCAACCCTCCTGCTACAGCAGGGCACCCGCAGCAGCCTACTAAGGATCACAATGGGCAGGGAGGGTTGGAATCTCTCCAGAGAAGACTCCACAACCTCTCTGGGCAGCCTGCTCCAGGCCACCAGCGCCCTCATAGGGAATAATTTTTTTCCTTATGCCTCATACCTCCTGGGTTTCACAGCATTTCAAGAGCTCTTCTCTGTCAAATCATCCTGGAGAGACACCTTTGGGTGCTGCCACAGTGATGTGAGTCCCAAAAGTACCATCTCATCCCCCTGCCATAACCCTCCTCTACCCCGAGAGCATCACATCCCAAACATTGATCCCAGGAGACCAGCTCCTGCACTGCCCCACGAGCTGGAAAGATCCCCAGACAGGATGATTCCTCCTTTAATCCCCATGGAGAGGCCAGGGATGGACCAGCTCCATTGCATAGCCCACGGAAGAGCAGCACAGGAGAAAGCAGTGATGGGAAAAGCACCAGCAAGGACCAAGTGAGGTCGATGTCCTGGGGTTACACTGCTCATGGCCAAGCTCACAGGCAGCAGCACAGCTGGCTCCTCTCAGCATCTCCCTCTCCTGCCTTATTTACAGCTCGAGATGAAGCCTCCTTGTTCATCTCCTTGGCAGAGGATCAGAACTCATCCATTCCCCGTCAGCCACCCAACGTTGTGCTTCTTCCTATTTATTTCTTTTTAATTACCTGACAATGGAACAATTTAAATCACAGAATTGTAGAACTGTATCAAGCTGGAAAAGACTTTTAAGATCATCCAGTCCAACCATTATCTAACTACCAAGCTTAGTGCTAAACCATGTCCCTCAGCACCACATCTAAACAGCTTTGAAACCCCTCCAGGGATTGGGATTCCACCACAGCCATGGGCAACCTCTTCCAGGGCTTGACAACCCTTCTGGGGAAGAAATTGTTCCCCATGTCCAACCTAAACCTTCCCTGGTGCAACCTGAGTCCATTTCCTTTCATCCTGTCAGTTGTTCCCTGAGAGAAGAGACCAACTCCCACCTGGTTCCAGCCTCCTTTAAGGGGAGAGCCAGAAAGTGTCCCCAAAGTCTCCTCTTCTCCAGACCAAACACCCCCAGTTCCTTCAGCTGCTCCTCACCAGCCCTGTTCTCTAGACCCTTCCCCAGCTTCGTTGCCCTTCTCTGGACCTGCTCCATCACCTCAATGTCCTTCTTTGAGTGAGAGGCCAAAACCTGCAAAGCTCCAGAGCAGTGTGCTCAGTGGGGTGGTGCAGCTCATTGACCACCTTTCCCCCCAGAGCATTTCGAAGCATCTTTGCCTCTGCCTGGAAAAAAAAGAGGGGAATTCTTTTGCAGATTGTTTTACAAGCTTGGTCCTGTTAGATCCCAGCCCAGGGTCTCTGGGAGGTCCAGCAGTGCCTGAACCACATCTGGCTGCCACATCGAGATGCCACCACAAGCACACTCCCTCAAGTCAAGCTCTCCAGCCTCAGCTTAATTACCGCAGAGTGAAAGGGACACACCTTCAATTTCTCCACCGAAAAGGGGAAAGGCAATAGATGATTATTCTCCTTAATTAAAAAAGCCTGTCGATCTTACAAGCAGTTAATTAATAATTTCACATTAACTTGATTAAGTGCTGGGAGAGCTGGAGGCAGCGCAGCATGCAGGAGGCTGCGGGGTCAGGCTGAACCCACCAGGCTTGACTCATCCTTGTAAACCAGGGAGAGAAATTCTCAGTCCTCAACAGGTTTTGAGGTTCTGACCTGATTAGGTTGGGCTGAGAGGAACTCCACGAAGCCCCCAGTCCTGCACGTGGGGAGGAATAACCCCCTGCAGCAGTACAGGTGACCTGCTCCACAGAGGAGGACCTGGGAGTGACAGGGGACAAGTTACCCTCGAGCCAGCAATGTGCCCTCATGGCCTCCTACTACTACTGGTGGGAGTTCAGCAGAGGCTACAGAGATGCTGAGGGGCCTGAAGCATCTCTGTGAGCAGGAAGGTCTGAGACCTATGGGGCTGCTGAGCCTGGAGAAGAGAGCCCCAGAGGGGATCTGATCAATGCTCAGCAAGAGATAAGGGGGTGGGGGACAAGAGAATGGGGCCAGACTCTTATCAGTGGTGCCCAGTGACAGGGCAAGGGGCAATGGGCACAAACTGGAACCCAGGAGGTTCCATCCGGGCATGAGGAGAAACTTCTTTGGTGTGAGGGTGCTGGAGCCCCAGAGAAGGCTGCCCAAACATGTTGTGGAGTCTCCTTCTCTGGAGCTTCCAAACCTATCTGGATATCCTGCTCCTGGGCAGGCTGCTGTGGGTGCCCCTGCTTTAATGGGGGCATTGGACTGGATGATCTCCAGAGGTTCCTTCCAACTCTCTCTGTTCTGGGATTCTGTGTTTTAGGGACAAAACTCCAGCAATTGTCACTCTTGCTGTCACCCAGTTCCCATGGGTGCTTGCTCCCACCCATCTCCAGATCCTTCCAGCCTCCCTCCAAGTACAACCCCCCCTCACTGGCAGCACTTTTGCTTTCCAGCCATGAAGGAGGTAAGAATAGCTCAGCTTAATCAATGGCTGTAATAAATCACAGCTCATTAACAAGAACAGGGATGTTCAGAGCAGAGGGGAGCAGGGAGCATCGTTCCTTCCTCTGGCTGCAGCACCCATCACGGCGCCAGGTGCTGAGGATCTGTCTCTTCTTCCTCCTCTCCCCTCCTGCTCCTCAACCTTCAACTGCAAAGTGGGTTTTCATGCATCTCTCCTAAACATAAAAAAAAAAAAAAAAAAGGAAAGAAAGAAAGAAAAGGCAATTCCAGGATATGGAGTCGTCATTAATCACCAGGAAATTGTGCTTGTTACAGGAGAAACATTAACAAAATAATCATAAATTGTCTGCCAGCCCTGCTCTGCAGATGCATATGTTTGGAAGGGTATGGAAAGCTTCTCATCTTGCTGCTGTAATCAGTTATTAACCCTTTGTCACACGGGGCAAAGCCTGCCCACTCGTGTCTGCCAGTGTGCAGGCTCACCAGCACCACGAGCATCCCTCACCAGGAACCAACCTGCTCCTGCAGCTGCCCCACTGTAAAAGCTCTGAAGCACAGAGAGAGATCTGGAAATATTTCTCTGGGCTTCCCAGAGAGATTGTGGAGTTTCCTCTGGAGACTCCCAAGGCCTGTGTGCCCTGAGCTAGATTGTCTGGTCCTGCTCTAGCAGGGGGAGTGGACTGGATGATCTCTTTGAGTCTCTTCCAACCCCTGCCATCCTGTGATCCTGTGAGTCTGTGATCCTGTGATTTGAGCTCTGCAACTACAGCAGGCTGTTCACAGCCCCAGACAACCTGACCCGGAATGGTTCCAGTGATGGGCATCTCCCTGGGCTACCTGGCACAGACTCTCACCACCCTCAGTGCTAAAAAATCTCTTCCTCCTCTCAAGTCTCAGTCTCCCTCTTTTAGTTCAAACCATCATCCCTTGTCCTGTCACAATAGGCTCTGCTCAAGAGTGTCCCCAGCTTTCTGATCAGCTCCTTTCAGTCCTGAAAGGCAACCAGAAGGTCTCCCTGGAGCCTTCTCTCCTCCAGGCTGAACAAGCCCAACTCCCTCAGCTTCCAGCCCACTTGTCACTGCTGTGGCTTCCTCTGGCCTCACTCCAACAAGTCTATGTCCTTCAGATACCAAGACCCTCCAAAATATCGATTGCTGGAGAATGGAACTGAGACAAGGAAGGAAGCCAAACCCCAACCCCACAGACAGACAAGTCTCCAGGAGGTGCAGGGTCTGGCCAAGGCTCCTGTCAAAGAATCACAGAATTGTTTCAGTTGGAACAAACCTTTAAGACAATTGAGTCCAACCATTCTCTGATTCTGCCAAGGCTGGTGCTAAACCATGTCCCTCAGCACCACATCTCTGCAACTTTTAAACACTTCCAGGGATGGAAATTCAACCACCCCCCCTGAGGAGGTCATTCCAGTGTTTGAGAACCCTTTCAGTGAAGGAGTTTCTTCTAACCTAAACCTCCTCTGGTACACCCTGAGGCCACCCCAAGAGCAGCAACACCAACACCAGGGCAGGCTTTTCCCCTGAAAATCTTGGTGCTTTGGTCCACAGGACGAGCACAGCTCCAAGCTGGTGAGGGTAGGGGTGGCTTTAATAAAGGAATCTGCTAATTGCATGTAGAAATGGATGTGATGAGCAAGGCAGGATTTATTGAGCTGCTCCCAGCACCTATTTGGAGAAGTCTGATCTCTACATGAAAGAAGAAATGATTTGGAGAAGCTGCTGTTTGTTCTGCTGTGACAGGTCGATCAGTAAGGCAGGAATCTCCGCTCCCTTCTTCCCCTCTGATCTAATCAGTTTTAATTGGGAGAATAAATGAGACCTTTCCTTCAAGATAATTATACAAAACATTGAATTAAATTACTAGCAGGATTTTTTTTTCTCGCCATTCATGACAGGCACCTGCTGGAAAGCAGCTCTGTGGGAAAGGACCTGGGAGTGCTGGGGGACAGCAGGTTGCCCATGAGCCAGCAGTGTGCCCTCGTGGCAAAAAAGGTCACTGGTGTCCTGGAGTTCAGCAAGAAGAGTGTGGCCAGCAGGTTGAAGGAGGTTCTCCTGCCCTAAGCTCTGCTTTAGGGAGGCCACAGCTGCGGAACTGGATTCAATTCTGGGGTCCCCAGTTCAAGAGAGACAGGGAACTACTGGAGACAGTCCAGGAGAGGCTACAAAGATGCCGGGTGAAGTCCAGCATCTCCCTGAGCAGGAAAGGCTGAGGGCCTGGAGATGAGCAGCTTCAGAGGACATCTGATCAATGCTCGGCAAGAACTAAAGGGTGAGGGGCAAGGGGGTGGACCAGACTCTTGTCAGTGGTGCCCAACGACAGGACAAGGAGCAATGGGCACAGAATGGATCCCAGGAGAATGGAATCCATCCACAGAGAAGGAGAAACTTGTTTGGGGTGAGGGTGCTGGAGGCTGCCCAGAGAGGTTGTGGAGTCTCCTCTGCAGAGATTCCAACCTGCCTAGCCATTGTGATCCTGGGCAAGCTGCTGTGAGTGCCCTGCTTTAGCAAGGGAATCGGACTGGACAATGTCACTTTCAATCTCCAACACGTTGGGATTCCCAGACGCCTTGCTATGCTGTTTTGAATAGTTCTCTGATGAACACTTGCGTGGAGCTTTCCCTGCCCACAGCACACACATGAACCACCCTCGAAGCGTGGCTAAATCAGTTCACAAATCAGGCAAAAGGGATTCATCTCCCCACAACGTCCCAAGACCCCAGCTTCCTGTGCTCTGTAGGACACCGCAGTGCCCATCACAGAGGTGTCAGGGCTGATAGGGGTGGGCACAGAGAGCTGCTGCCACAATCCGACCAGCACAGTCCATACCCTTATGAGCGTCTTGGGACAAATTTCTTTGCTGCAAGGGTGGTTAGGCACTGCAACAGGCTGCCCAGCGAGGCGGTGGAGCCACCACCCCTTCAAGAAACGGCACGGCACCTGGGCGCATGGCTTAACGGCCATGGTGGTGTTGGGTGCATCCCTGGGCTCAATGATCTTGGAGATCCTTTTCAGCCGAAACAATTCTATGGTTCTACAACCCACCCCCGAAGCAGCACTCCTGGAAGCACCCCACACATCGCGCCGGCGGCAGAGACCCCAAACAGCTCACAGCGCTGCGCCGGAGCTGCCTTAAAATGGGCAGGGGCGGGGCCCATCCGGTAAGGGGGCGGGGCCGACCCGGTAAGGG
>VWYK01082952.1:0-18795 GCA_013399775.1 Semnornis frantzii | reverse complement strand
AAGAACGGGTGAGTGCGGCTCTGCTCGGCGCGGCTCGGCCCGGCCCGGCCCGGCGCGGCGCGGCCCCTCCTGCTCAACCGCCGGTGGAATGAGGCCCGGCCCGGCCCCAGGCGGCGGTTGTGAGGAGCGGACAGGAGGCTTGGGGGTCTTGAGAGGGAGGCTAGCAGGAGGCCTGAGCCTACCGGGGTGGCGTGGGTTTGGCTGTACTGGGGAGTTAGGGAGGAAGGGGCTGAGGGCGGGAGGCCTGGGTCCTCTCGAAGGGGTTTGGGCAGAGCACCATGGAACTCCTGAGGGAGTGGGCAGGAGGCCTGGGTTCGGGCAGGGCACCGTGGAACTCCTGAGGGAGTGGGCAGGAGGCCTGGGTCCCTCCCCGCCAGGGTGGCGGTTGGAGGCCTGCGTCCTCCCCGGGCGGGACGCTACGCCTGGGTTTCCATGTCAACGGAGGGAGCGACAGGACACCTAGGCCTGGTGGTAAGGTTGGAGAGTAACAGGACATCTGCATCCTTGCTTCAGTTACTGGGAGCTTTGAAGAGGAGGTGGGAGTAGGTGACCTGTGGTCTGCCCTTCTTTGTGGGGATGGGAGGCCCACTAAGGGGTTCCCTTCGGCCTCTGGTTTTCTTCTGCACCCCTGGATGAGCACCCAAGGGTGAGCCAGGCTATACCCCAGGACAACACTCCTCACCCTTCAAGAGACCCCCTTGATAGGGGCAGAGACCCCCCTTAACAGGCATTGCAGCAGCAACGAGTCTGTTCTGAGAGCCTTTACTGGGGCATCAGCCAGTGGGGGGGCCCTGTGCCCCCTCAAAGCCCCACCGAAGCCCTGAGGTACCCTCTATGTTCCTCCCTGTCTGCTCTTCCAGCAGTTGCCTCCTCCTGCACCTTGAGGGTTTGGTTCCTGCTCCACCAGGATCTGCCCAAGGCTTTCAGTTGAGAAGGGAAAACAAAACTGCCATTTTTGGTAGTTTTACTCCCCAACACTTAAAGCTTCCTAAGTGTTGGTGACTTTACTCTTTACAAGAAGCCCCAACTTGCCTAGGGAAGCTGAGTGGAATATGAGTTTTATCATTATTAGCTAGGAAAGTCAATTATTAATTTTATTTTAGCTGTGAGGAAGAGGATTTTCCTGTAAAATCAATCCTCAGTTGTAAAATAGGGCTCATTAGCACTGGTTGTACAAGTAGGCTGACATACAACAGGTTTGTAAGTTGAATAAATTCTGTTATTGCAACAAACAAGTGTGCATGTGGCAGTGTTTTAACCAGCATGCCCTCAGGAGTGGTGGAGTTTGCTCATACCTAAAATATCTGAGTGCTTTTTCCAGTCCTACTGCATATCCTTGAAGTGTTTTTTGAAGGAATCCATTTTTGTGGTGCTGAATTAACCACAAACCAATTATTTCCATTTCATAGACAGATGTTAAGGAAAAAAAATCCCCCCACAATTTCTTCTTGAAGATACAGAACAAAGTTTTGTGGCTAGCAGACTTGTTTTATTGGACTTGATGGTCTATGGTTGAACTCAATGATCTCAGAGGCCTTTTCCAACCAAAACAGTTGTATGATTCTGTAAGCCCCAGCCCTACAATACCCTCTCTGCATTCAGAATTTGTGGGTGCAGGAGTTGGCTAGGGGGTGTGCTGGAGCTGCCCAGACTTGTGGCATCTTAATTTGGGGTGGTAATAAATGCAGAGAGGAGGACACAACTTGCCTGTAGCCAAACTACAGATGCTGTGTGTGCAAAGCTTTGATTCCAGGGCAAGAGTCCTTTCTGCAATCTCACTGAGGGGAGACAGAGTCCAGAAGCTGCAGATGGCAGGAGGAATCCAGGAGCCTCTAGATAAGGTGCTGGAGTTGTCACTCACTTTGCTGTTTGTTTGCTGCTTCTGGAGTAGGCTGCTCCCAGCTCAGGTTGGATTTCTGGGATTAACTCAACAATTTAATCTGCTGTTTAGCTTTTGTGTTCTGAGATTCTTTTGACAGGCTGCTGTTGGTTTGACAAAATACTTTCCAGAGCCCTCAGGTTTTGTTTCTCTCCTTGGGACAGCCTCATGCTGCACTTCTGCTGGGTCCTCTGCGGTTGGCTTTGTTCCTCCTCCCCTGATCCTTTCTCCACAGCTTATTTTTAGTAGTGCTTAGCAAATGATTAAGTATTCCCAGCACAGTGTTTGACATGAAAGATACTTCCAGTTTCTTCTGGAAACTTGTGGGCTATCTCAGATGCTCAGGCTGCAGGAGATTAGCTGGGTACTGTTGTAGCTCTTGAGCGCAATGTGATACAGCACAGTCTGAAAAGCTCAGCTGGGGCTGGCCTGCTGCTTGCTGTAACTGAAACTCTCAGCTCAAAAGCTTAAAGCAGTGCTTACCTGAGAGGAGGGTGGGGAAAGCAAAGCTCAGGTTCTCTAGGATTCTCTGGACTAAGGTGCACTTTCTAACTGTCTGCTTGTTGTATTCTTGGAGCATCTCTGTGAGGAGGAAAGGCTGAGAGCCTTGGGGCTGTTGAGCCTGGAGAAGAGAAGCCTAAGAGGGGATTTGATCAGTGCTTAGCAAGAGCTAAAGGCTGGGGGGCAAGAGGATGAGGCTGGACTCTACAATGGTGCCTGGCAACAGGCACAGACTGGAACACAGAAGGTTGCCAAACCACCAAGTTAATTCATTGTGAGGAGAGTGGGGTGGGAGCTGAGCATGTCTGCCTTGGTTGGGAACATGCAGAGCAACTGTTAAATTGCCCCTGCAGCCACAGGTCCATCTTGAACTGACTGCCACCAGTATAAAACTCATGGATTTTTGGCCTGTGCTGGCAAACACAGGGACAGCTGCTTTGACATCTTTCTCATCCCATGAGTTTGAGTAGTGGGGAAAAATGAGCACTTAGGGAGTGGTGAGGAGGTGGGATTTAGGCTGGTGTGGAGAGGGGCTGCAGAGCCAGGTTTGGGGGAATCCAGCAGGTGCCAAAAGAAATGCAGGTGGGGAGCAACTGAAAGGTGGAGAGAGATGAGGGTCTGACTTCAGGTATTAAGCAGGTCTAGAAAGTGTCATTTGAAATTTCACTTTGGATTTAAACCCTACCTTTGTGGAGGTGCAGTCTGTTGGAATTGCTTGAGATAAGGCCACACTCCTGTACTTTCTGCTTTTTTGATACATGAACAGAAAATGGTGTAGCTTCACCTTAGCTGAGGTAAATTGCATTGACATTTTTAGCAAGCAGTTTTATGCCACATATGAAGTAATAATAGTAGACATTAAAAAGAAGATTTACTCACGCTGCTGTCATGTCCCAGCAGGTTCAGATTGCTGTAGTTAAGGCTGTGTCAGCAGTTGTGGCTTTCTGTGGTGTAAAATTGGGCTTCTGAAGGGGGTTGATTCGTGGATTTAGATCATAGAGTGAAATGTTGATGGCTGGGTCAGTGTTGCTTTCATTCAAGAGTAATGTGGGGGGTGGGTTTTAGTATTTTTTTTAAATACAAGTAATGCCAAGTTGTAGGAACTTGGTTGTCTTAAAAAATTAGAAGTTTCCTGTAATGTATCCTTTTCCCATCAACCTGGAATCAGACTGTAGGGCTACTGACATCTTGTGTATTCCCAGGTGAAAAAGATGAACAGCACAGCATCATAATTTCCTTTTCAAACGAGTAAGGATGAGAAAAAGCCTTCAGGCTTCCCATCATGGCTTGGCCAGACAGAGTTCTGTAGGACCATCCTGGGAGCAAACTCCCATGGAAGCCAAGGAGAGCAGCTGGTGACAAAGTGGTGCTGGAGGTGCTGTGTTCACCTGGGTGTGACTGGGTTGCCCTCCTCCTCTACTCTGCCCTAGTAAGGTCACATCTGGAGTAGTGTGTCCAGTCCTGGGCTCCCCATTTCAAGACTGGAGAGAGTCCAGTGGGGGCTGCAAAGATGCTGAGAGGCCTGGAGCATCTCTGTGAGGAGCAAAGGTTGAGAGCCCTGGGGCTTTGAGGCCTGGAAGAGCAGCTTGAGAGGGAATCTGATCAACACTCAGCAAGAGCTAAAGGATGGGAGGTAAGAGGATGGAGCCAGACTCTTGTCAGTGGTGCTCACCTACAGGACAAGGGGCAATGGGCACAAACTGGAACCCAAGATTTTCTATCTGGAGATGAGGAGAAACTTTTTTTGGTGTGAGGATGTTGGAGCCCTGGAGCTGAGAGAGAGGTTGTGGAATCTGCTTCTCTGAAGAGATTCCAAACCCAGCTGGACATTGTGATCCTGGGCAAGTTGCTGTGGGTGCCCCTGCTTTAGCAGGCAGTTTGGACTGGATGACCCCTAGAGGTCTTTTTCCACCCTCACCCCTCCTCCATGCTGAGATTCCATAATACTGTGTTCTGGTTGAATTTAGCCATTCCTCTGCTGTTCTAGCTTCAAATATCTGTGCATTTATTGTCTTGAAAGTGTTGGTGCTCCCAGGCACTTCACCCTGTAAGTAATTGCTTTTAGGGTGAGATCTGTTGAAAGGTTTGTGCTGGCTCTATTTTTGGAATTGAAGGGAAGAGAGTTGCAATTTGAATGGTTTTGTAATGACTGTGATTGTTTCAGTTGTTATAAATCAATCATGCTTGTTTCTTCCCTGAAACTACAGCACTTGCATACGAAAGCAGCCACCATTTGTGTGGGGTTGGAGCTGTTCTCAAGTATCTCATCAATACAGTTACAATTGCCCAGCAGAGCTGTCACTGCTGATACTGCTCTGCTTGGAGAGGTGGTAAGAAAGATTAGAAATGAAGTCACCTAAAAGAGGAGGCCAACATTTTTATATCAGGGCTTTGTTCTTCTGCACGATCTCCCTGGGGATGTTTAGCCTGGAGACGAGCAACCTGAGAGGGGATCTGATCAATGCTCAGCAAGAGCCAGAGGGTGGAGGGTAAGAGGATAGGGCCCTGCTCTAGTCAGTGCTCCACAGTGACAGGACAAGGGGCAACAGGCACAAAGTGGAACCCAGGAGGTTCCATCTAAACAGGAAGAGAAACTTGTTTGGTGTGAGAGTGCTGGAGCTCTGTTGCAGGCTACCCAGAGAGGTTGTGGAGTCTTGTTTGGAGAGATTCCAGACCCAGCTGGCCATTGTGATCTTGGGCAAGCTGCCGTGGGTGCCCCTACATTATTAGGAGTTTGGACTGGATGGTCTCCAGAGATGCCTTCCAACCCCCACCATGCTGGGATTCTGGGATCTGAAACATGAAGTTACGGCTTGGCTGGGCTGGCTAAGCCCCAAGTTGAGGGTTGTGTTTGGCTCTGGCAATTGGAGAGGTTGTGGCTGGAAAGTGGTCCTCAGTTGAGCCCAGGCCTGCAGCATCCTAGACTATCACCTGGGGGACTCTGCTCTTGCAGGTAACTGAAGAAGTGATTTCAACTGCTGGTATACTCTGAACTCTACTGAACAACTCTGTGGTGTGTTTTGTCCTCTTCCTCTGCCCCGTGGGGATAATCAGCATCCTCACAATATTTAACTCCTGTCAGGTTAGAAATTGGCAGCTTGAGTTTTGCTTCAGTGCTGCTGTGAATTTGCTTTGTGACCATAAGCAAGTCACCAGCTTGTCCCTGAGCAGCAGCTCTGAGAATTGATTTAAAACCCTACACTTGTATTTTTGGGATCTCCAGCCCTCCAGAGATGAGGGGCTTGCAGCAACTTGGTGTTGGTACTGGTGCCTGTGGTCCCTCTGAAGATTAAACTGAAGATGCTGGTTTGAACTTTTCAGGCAAGAAGTTTCTGTGCAGGTTACTCCTGGGGAGGTTCTGCTGGGACACAGATTTTTCCACAAGAACAATCAACCATTGGAAGAGTCTCCCCAGGGATGTGGTGGAGTCCCCAGCATTGGACACTGTTAAGATTCAGCTGGACAGGGGCTGTGCCAGCTTGTCTAGACTGGGCTTCTGCCAAGAAATCTTGGAACAGATCAAACTTGAGGACCCTTCCAACCTGGGATTTGATGATTCTGTCTCTGTATTGTGTTCACTGTTGGTAAAAGGAAACCAATACCACAAAGTTCACTGGAGTGTTGAAATTGAGCATTAGGTATTTTTTTCAATCTGTCTCTTTCCTCTCCTTCTTGATCTGCTTATAACCTAAGCAAAGTTTGTGCAGAAGATTTTTCAAACGCAAAACTTTGTTCACCCCTTGGCCAGGAAATTTGTTCCTCATCACTGTTGCTGGATTTTCATGAGTCCCTTGTCTAGGTTTGGATTCACCATGCTCTCTGAGCTGCTAGGATGTTGGAAATCTACTGAGCATGAAACACATTGCAGCAGACCATGGGAAGCTGCAACTATCTCAGCAGGTGGAAGATCTGTCCTGTTCCATAAGCATGTTTCTTTTCATACCCAGACCATCAGCACTGTACAGAGGCAAGAGTCAAATGAATCTGATGAAAACAAAATCCCTTTTCCTGACCTGATTTTGTGTTTTCTTTCTTGTTAGACCTTTCTTACAGGTTGTACAGACCATTTGTTTGCAGAAATGAGGGAGTATTTCTGTTGTGCAACCTGCCCTGGGTCAGGTTAACTTGCCCTGCTAAACCAGGGGCATTGGACTAAACGACCTCCAGAGGTCCTTTCCAACCCCTGTCCCTCTGAGATTCTGTGATCTGAAGTGTAGGAATTAAGGCAGCTTCCTGACAGCCCCAGGAACGAACCCAGGGATCTTCAAGATGTGCCAGGCGTTGGCTGTTAGGAAAAATTTCTTTCCTGCATGAGTGGTCAGGCAGTGAACAGGCTGCCCAGGTAGGTGGTAGAGTCACCATAGAATCATAGAATGTGTTAGGGGCTGGAAGGGACCTCAAAAGCTCAACCAGTCCAAGCCCCCTGCCAGAGCAGGATCACCTCTACCAGATCACACAGGAAGGTGTCCAGGTGGGGTTTGAATATCTCCAGAGAGGGAGACTCCACAACTCCCCTGAGCACCATCCTTGGAGGTGTTCAAGAAGCTGCAGATGTGGTATTTCAGGATATATGTAATGGTGATAGTAGAATCATAGAATGGTCTGGGTTGGAAGGGACCTCTGAAGGTCATCCAGTCCAACCCACTCTCTAGTAAGCAGTAGCTGGGTTATGGTCAGACTTTGATCATCTTAAAGGTCTTTTCTAACCTTAGTGATTCTGTGAATGAAGCACCATATTGAGTGAGTTTGCAGGGTAGTGCTGATGGCCTTCAACCTTTAGGTAGCCTTCAGGAGGTTGCAACCACTGTCCAGAGGACAACAGCAGGGAATGACATTCCTCGGGCGACGCGAGCTGGTTTCGAGCGCTCGCACTTCTGGTTCTGTTCTTTCCAGTGATCTCTTTGCTCTTCCTCTCTCTAGGTATGGCTTTGTTGAGTTTGATGATCTGAGAGACGCAGATGATGCTGTTTATGAGCTCAATGGTAAAGATCTTTGTGGGGAGAGAGTGATCGTTGAGCATGCCAGAGGCCCACGGCGTGACAGCAGTTACGGTTCTGGACGCAGTAAGCACCACCATGCTTTTGTATCCCTGCTTTATGTTCAATAAAACCTTTTTTTGTTTCTATTTTTTCTTTCCTTTTTCTTTATTTTCTTTCTTTTTTTTTTTTTTTTTTTCCAAAGTAATTTTAAAAGAGAAGTGATCTAAAGTTGTGCCTAGTGTTGTGTAACTGTACATGTAACTGTTGATCTATTTCTTAACTTGTTTGTTGTATTAAACTCTTTTAAACGATAAATTAATAAACACAATTTCTTGTANGGGGAGGGGAGGTGGGGGTGAATTTGTCATGTCTTTGCGAGCGTGCGGGGCGGAAGAGTTTGCGTCGGGGCTGTAGAGCCAGAGCTCCGTTTCCCTGGTTGAAGCACTGCTGTCTGCTTGTCACCTCCTAAAGGTGGATATGGTTATAGAAGAAGCGGAAGAGATAAGTACGGTCCTCCCACCCGTACAGAATACAGATTGATTGTGGAAAATTTGTCAAGCCGCTGCAGTTGGCAAGATCTTAAGGTATGGGGCCCCTTTCTTTACCCTCTCTCTAGTAAAGAGCACCCAGGGTAAACAGCTTCCATTTCACCCAGGGAACTGCTGTACGCTGTCTTCTTGACTCCAGCTCGTTCATAACTCTGTGTCCTCCTGTGCATACACCTAGGTTGTGGAGGGAACACACACACGAGGCAATGAGGAAGTGCCTTTGCATCTGTGAACTCGTTCACAGAATCACCATGGCTGGAAAAGACCTCTAAGACTCAGAGATTCATAGAATGGTTTGGGTTGGAAAGGATCTTAAAGATCAATCAGTTCCAAACCCCCTGCCATGGGCAGGGACACCTCCCACTAGCTCAGGTTGCTCAAGGCCTCATCCAGCCTGGCCTTGAACACCTGCAGGCACAGGGCAGCCACAACCTTCCTGGGCAACGTGTTGCAGTGGCTCACTGCCTTGACTGGAAAGAATTTCTTCCTGATCTCCAGTCTCAAGCTTCAGTCCATCCCCCTTTGACCTATCACTACAAGCCCTTGTTAAAAGTCCCTCCCCAGCTCTCCTGTAGTCCCCTTTGGGTACTGGAAGGCTGATTTAAGGTCTCCCCAGAGCCTTCTCTTCTCCAGGCTGAACAGCCCCAACTCTCTCAGTCTGTTCCCANTTTTTTTTTTTTTTTCCAAAGTAATTTTAAAAGAGAAGTGATCTAAAGTTGTGCCCAGTGTTGTGTAACTGTACATGTAACTGTTGATCTATTTCTTAACTTGTTTGTTGTATTAAACTCTTTTAAACGATAAATTAATAAACACAATTTCTTGTAATTTTTTTTTTTTTCAATTATTATGATGATTATCATTTCTTTTGAATGGTTTATTTGCAATGTGATGTTTAACATAGCTTTAACAAAGACCTCAATGTTTTAATTGAAAGAGTCCTTTGAGGCTAAGATGACTGCCCGTTCCATTTGCTGACCTTGGGTTACCTTTCCATGAGTGGCTCTTTGACCTTTGTGGCCCTTGGCTGACCCAAAAAAAAGGAAGCCATGTGACGACCGCAACCTTTTCCCATTAGACCTGGGTGGTGAGGACCCCAAGGGTTAGAGACAGATGAGATTAATCTGAAATAGGTGCCTGAAAAGCTTTATTCATGTCAGATATTCAGAAAGCCTTTAAGCAATGTAAGTAACTTTAGTCAACTGGCTTAATTTGGTTTCTTCTTTCAAACCGCTTTAAAATTAACGTTAAATGTAATTGCATGTTAACTGTAGCCTAATTTATTATGTGCCTTGGTTTTAATTCTGTGCTTGTAGTAAAATCTTTTTAAGGCTTTGGGTCTTTGTAACGCTTTCTAGGTGGGGGNGACACCTCCCACTAGCTCAGGTTGCTCAAGGCCTCATCCAGCCTGGCCTTGAACACCTGCAGGCACAGGGCAGCCACAACCTTCCTGGGCAACGTGTTGCAGTGGCTCACTGCCTTGACTGGAAAGAATTTCTTCCTGATCTCCAGTCTCAAGCTTCAGTCCATCCCCCTTTGACCTATCACTACAAGCCCTTGTTAAAAGTCCCTCCCCAGCTCTCCTGTAGTCCCCTTTGGGTACTGGAAGGCTGATTTAAGGTCTCCCCAGAGCCTTCTCTTCTCCAGGCTGAACAGCCCCAACTCTCTCAGTCTGTTCCCAAGATCCCCAATAGCATCAAGTCCAACCATTATCTAACTCTGCCAGGGCCACTCCTACACCATATCCTTGAGCACTAGATCTAGATGGCTTTTTAGTACATCCAGGGATGGGGACTCAACCACTTCCCACACTGGGAGCTGCACCTGCAATGGGGTCACTGAACAATGGGAGAATGAACTTTTGACCTTTTTACACAAACCAGCATCACGTACAGATGTGTTTATCTCTGCCAAAACAGACCTCAGTCATGCCAGTGGCAGGATTCCCTAGAGATGGAGGAGTTCACCCTTGTCACTTTTGGATTTGCTCATCAACTTGTCAGGTGCTAGAGCTGTTTGGAAATGATATCATTGTTCCTGCATGCTCTCTGTTAAGAATTTGCACAGCACATAAGCTGTTTTTTAAAGAGAGTTTCAAGGAAAAGATGCTTCCAGAATGAGCAATCATGCAAAACCACTGCCAAAAGTTAGTATTTCATTCAGCCCAAAGGAGTGGAAGGTGTTTCTCAGTAGGGAGGTGTAGCACTACGTAGCTCACAGCTCACAGCACCTCCGAGTAGTCTGGAGGTGAAATGCTGACTTGTGTGGACTGAGGGAGCAGAATGTCAATAGCAGGTGCAAAAAGAATGGTGCTCAGAGTGAGCAGCAATGGTTCAAACCACTTGTTCTTACAGGAACGCTTTCTTTTGTGGTTCTCTTTTAAGGACCTGTAAAATTTGTTCTAAACAAACATTGCCGTAGTAGCAACTGCTCTGTAATTGAGTATGTAACACAGGTTCAGGTACGTGCTGAGACGCTTCAGATGGCTTTTTGTTGTTACTGCTTCACATCATCAATAGCTTGTCTTTGCTTCTGGTATTAAAAGTTGTAAGTAGAGCATGGCATGATGAATCCTCCACTGAGTGTGCTGCTTTTGGAATAGCTTTCGTGTTGGTGTACTTAAGGTGGGAGCAGCTGGGTTGAACAGACTCAACTGGAGTTCTGTGCTGTGTTTCTACTGCAGCTGGATGAGGGCTCTGCCTGGTGGCTCACTCAAAGCAGGGCAGGGACGGTCCTCCCTGATAAACAGAGTGTTTAGTGACTGAAACAAGAGAAGCCAGCAAGCATGAAGTGGGGAAATGGATCGAGCTTTTCCTTGGGGGGGTGGGGGTGTTCTCCCAGCAGAGTATCTCTTACCTAGGTGGAGGACAAAGGGAGGTCTGCTTGCTTGTAGTCTTCTTGCCTCTTCATATTTGACCTTTAAGTTTATCACACTTCCCCAGTCACCTTTGAAAACATGAAGTAGAAAAGGAGTGTTTAATTTCTTTAATCACTTCTGTAATTTGAAAGCTTATCATAGTCCAGAGCATATCTGATATTAGACTTGAGATGGGAGACCTTAAATCATCATTTGGCTCAAAACTATCAGCTCCACCTTGGTTATAATCACCTGGACTCTGAAATCATGGTGTTTTACTTGGCTTGCTCAAACCCCTTGCTGTTTAGTTCAAAGCCTTGCTGAGATCCTTGTGGATAGAAGAGGCTAAGGGAGCATCCTTGCAAGGGGTCAGCCGGGGCGCCTGGCTCTGGATTCGAGGCAATGGTTATTCTGTCCTCTTCCCCTAGGATTATATGCGTCAGGCAGGGGAAGTGACATATGCAGATGCACACAAAGGAAGGAAAAATGAAGGTGTGATTGAGTTCAAATCCTATTCTGACATGAAAAGAGCCCTTGAAAAGCTGGACGGGACAGAAGTAAATGGCAGAAAGATTAGATTAGTGGAAGACAGACCTGGATCGAGACGGCGCCGCTCTTACTCCAGAAGCCGAAGCCATTCAAGGTATGTCTGTGGCTAATGCAGCTCCAGCTGAATCTAGCTGCACTTAACAAATGTTCAGCAGCCTCTGAAACACCTTGGGAGTGTTCAGAGTTCTCAGTAAATCATACCATCACAGAATGGGTTGGGTTAGAAGGAACCTTAAAACTTACCTAGTTCCAGCTCTCCTGCCATGGTCTACTAGACCAGGTTGCTCATGGCCCCATCCAACCTGGGCAGGCTTCAAGCTTTCACAACTTCTCTGGTCAACCTGTCCCGATGCCTCACCACTCATGGAGAAGAATTTCCTCCTAATGTCTCATCTCAATACAGCTTCTTCCAGTTTGAAGCCATTCAACCCTCATCCTGTCACTCCATAGCTTTCTAAAAAGTCCTTCCCCAGCTCTCCTGTAGCCCCCTTCAGGTACTGGAAGGCTGCTCTAAGATCCCTCTGGAGCCTTCTCTTCTCCAGGCTAAACAACCCAAATTCTCTCAGTCTGTCTGCATAGGAGAGGTTTTGAGAATATACATTTTGAGAAACTGTTAGTTACCTGCAAGTGCTCAAGAGAAATGGGGCCTCAGTTCAGTGCTGTCTTCCCTGGTGAGTGTTTATCTGTGAGCTGAGCACCTGACAGCATGCTCCTCTTTCCCAGCTACATCAGGTCCTGGTCCTTGCTGTCTCACAGGAGAAGGCTGTGTGGCAGGTGGAACCATGCACACAGAATGAAACAGAAGGTGCTTTTGACACCCTGGCTCTGAACACTGTGTTCTGCTATAAGCACCAGGACTAACAGTTCTTTCTCAGTTTGGAAACCCTCCCCCTGTTCCCTGTTTCTTAGAGATTTGCTGCTTTCATTGTAGGATCAAGAGAAGTGCTTCAGCACAGCACCAAAGTGTTTTCCCCCTTCCATTCTGGGGCAGAGCTTGTTGCAAGAAAACTCAGGCAGACTCGTACTCTTCATAGGACAGCTTTCTTATGAAATCAAAGCCTGGAGTTGGAGCTTTGTCCTAGTGTCTCTCTGTATTCAGACTCTGCCTTGGTTGGGAAAGTGATTCTTGCTGCCTTACCTTACATCAGGTTGAATATCTTCTTCCTGGTTAGCTGCCCTGCTCGCTTCCAGATGTGGCAGCAGGGGTTGAGCAGTGTACTGTGACTCTATGACTTTATTGTGTACTTTGGCTGCTCAAAAGGTGCTTTAATACTAGGAGGGTTGTCCCTCAGGGCATCAGAAGCTCTCCATGGGCAGGTGCTAACGTGAAGCTGATTGATTCTGTTGCAGGTCTCGCTCTCGAAGCAGACATAAGAGCAGGAGCCGCAGTGCCAGTAGCAGTCGATCCAAGAGTAGATCAAGATCCAGGTATGTCTTTGTATTGGAAGAGGTGAGGGCTCTCCACTGGTGTGAAAAGCATTGTTCTAACTGTGCAGTAGGAGTCCTGTTTGTGATCCTTTTCCCTGCTGTGTCTCACACACTGCTGAAGTGCTGGTCCAATCCAAGCCACACTAAAGCACAGCTGTCTGTTGCCTTTGCGCTTCCAGGTCTGTGTCCCGTTCCAGAAGCAAGAGCCGTAGTCGAAGCAAGAGCCGTAGCAGAGGCCAAAAAGAGAAAAGCAGGACTCCAAGTAAAGAGGATAAAAGTAGGAGCCGCAGCAGGAGTGCAGAGAAATCTCGAAACAAAAGTAAAGATAAATCTGAGGGCACTCTCCATAACAGTGATGAGAAGGCGAAGAGCAGGAGCCGCAGCAAGGAAAAGAGTAGGAGCAGGAGTAGGAGTAAGGACAGGGGAGAGACGAGGGAGAGCATGAGGAGCAGGAGCAAGGAAAAAAGCAGGAGCAAAGACAGAGAGAAGAGCATTAGCAAGGCTAGAAGCAGGAGCAAGAGCAGGGATGAGAGTAGGAGCAGGAGCCACAGTAAGGATAAAAGGAAAAGTAGGAAGAGGAGCAGAGATGACAGCAGGAGTAGAAGCAGGAGCTGCAGCAAGAGTGAGAAGAGCAAGAGGCGCAGCAAGCGAGACAGCAAACCGAGTAGCAAGAAGAAAAGGAAGGACAGCCACGAGCGGTCCAGGTCAGCCTCCAAGGAAAAGGAGCATCAGAAATCAGATTCTGACAAAAAGGAGGCAAAAGGTGAGGGTGAGGATGCAGCCACACGTCGGGTGTCTCGCTCCAGGTCTAGGTCGATTTCCAAGTCCAAACCAAATGTCAAATCAGATTCTCGTTCCAGGTCTAAGTCTGTCTCAAAGCCTAGGTCCCAGTCCAAGTCTAGATCTAGGTCTGCCTCCAGGTCACACTCCCGATCGCGGTCAAGGTCTCGCTCCAGATCCTAACCTTGCTGCAGCCACCCTTGGAGCAGCTGGCAGAGTCTTTTGTACATGTTTCGTAGTGGTAGCACAAGTGATTGAAGTAGCAACCCTGTTGATGCTGTATATTTCTACCACCTCTGATGGTGTGTCTGGCGTTCTCTGCAGTGCTCCCTCCCTGCAGCGCTCTCAGCTCTTCACCTCCCTTTCTGGCCTGTAGAAAGGTTCTCTTCAAATCCACCTCTTCCTGGAGCACCAAAGTTGCCCTGTTTTCTGGGAAGAGCCTTGCAGGGAACGAGCACTGCGCCATGCTGGGTGCAGTGATGACTGCTAGGTAGGTATGATGGCTTCTGCAGTCTTTGCCCTCGAAGTGATACCCTTTGATGTCTGCCATTTAGTGGAAGTGCTAAGTCTTTAGTTTCATACTACTTTTGTTTCCTAATTTATTTTTTTTTCTTTTTTTTGGACTTACAAAGTTGTGAATAGCACAGTCAAAAGAAAAACAAAAAAAAATAGATACTTGGAGTAATCCATAGGGAAAAGAAGTCTAGTTCCATACTCTGGTATTGTGACAATCTCCTTGTTTTATATATATTTTTTTTTACTTTTCTTTTTTTTTTTTTTTCCCTGTCTTGCAAAGTACAGTGACTTCTGTTTCCATGAAATTTGAATAAAGACTATTTTTGCTTGACAACATTTGGTGGTGGCTCAATGAAGTTATGTTATGCTTGTCAGAGCTTTACATCCCTTGGTGTAAGCTTGAATTTGCAAGAGAGTTGCTTGCAGAGAACAAGTTCTTGGTTTAGAAAGCCACTTAATACTGCAAGTAGTCACAACACTCCAGTTACCATAACTCATTTCTCCACGAACACTTAGTGCCTTGTTTAGAGCTTTAACATTACAATGAGAACACAGAGCTGCAGCAGCAGCAGTAATGAAGGTGGCAGGCTTCTTTTCTTCTGTCTCCCTAAATGACACTTAGTGAGCTGTAGCTTCCATTACACTGGGAGGAAATGTTTTTCACCCACTTAACTCCCTTAAGTCATCTGAAATCATTGCTTGGCCCATCACATGGTGTGTGTGGCACAAGGGTGAGTGCCAGGAGGATGGAGCCAGGCTCTTCTTGGTGATGACAGGACAGGGGACAATAGGTGTAAGTTGAGGCACAGGAAGTTTCATGTAAAGAGAAGGAATTTTTTTTCCTGTGAGGGAGACAGAGCACTGGCACAGGCTGCCCAGGGCGTTGTGGAGTCTCCCTCTCTGAAGATATTCAAAACCTGCCTGGATGTGTTCCTGTGTGATCTGGTATAGGAGATCCTGCTCTGCAGGGGAGTTGGACTGGATGAGCTTTTGAGGTCCCTTCCAGCCCCTGACATTCTGTGATTCTGTGAAGCTGATGCTGGAGGTAAGTGTGGCTGGCATGCAGGGTGTGCTCTGCTCTGCTTTATTCTGTAGGTCACAGGTTCGATTGTTTCCTCTTTCACAACTTGACCTCTTCTTGTGGTACTTTTGGGAGGGGAAGGGGAAAGAAGCACAATGCCTTTTCAGGTGTTTTCTAGCCTGAGCAGGCCAAATAGGAGAGCCAAATCCATCCCAGCTCTTTACTTCTGGTTCTTACTGTAGAATCATAGAATTGTTTTGCCTGGGAAACACCTTGGAGACCATGGAGTCCAACCATCAGCTAACACCACGATGGCCATTAAACCATGTCCCAAAGGGCTGTGTCCACACACTTTCTGGATACCTCCAGGGATAGTGACTCCACCACATCCCTGTGCAGCCTGTTCCAGTGCCTGACCACTCTTGCAGGAAAGAAATTGTTCCTGGTCTCCAAGCTAAACCTCCCCTGATGTAACTTGAGGCCATTTCTGTTCCTTCTGTCACCTGATACTAGGGAGAAGAGGCCAACCTCCACCTCTCTCCAACCCTTCTGGGAGTTGTAGAGAGCCATGAGGTCTCCCTTCAGCCTCTTCTCCAGGCTGAACAACCCCAAGTCTCTCAACTGTTCTCTAGACCCTTCAGCTTTGTTGCCTTCTTTGATTTTATGATCCTTGATTGTGAGTTTGGCATTTCAGTTGTGAGCCAAGGCTTTCTAAATCATAGAATCATTAAGGTTGGAAAAGACTTCCAAGAGCCAGAACCATTAACCCTGCACAGCCAAGTCCACCACTAAATAGGGAGGTGTTAATCCAAGCCATGTGGGACCAGGACATTATGGGACTGCAACACCATGAACCAACCTTTGCTCTGGGGACTTTGCCTTACTGTCCCCTGCAAAATGTGAAGGGATTGTAGCTTGGGGATTTCCAGACATTGAAGATTTAGGATGACAGGGAGCAGCTGTACAGGAACCCATCTGTTCTGGGTTCACAGTGTCCAGACAGGCTCTGCCATCTCACTGTAATTCCCTGGCACCCACTTTCCCAGTCTGGCTTCTCCTGTTATACCCAGAGCAGTCTGGAGCTGAGGTTGGAGCCTCAGCTTGGCTCAGTTTATTTTCCAGGAGCTTTTCCTCCTGTGCTTGTGGGGAACCTTTCTAAAAGAAGAAAAAGTGAAAGACTTGCTTCTGAGGAGCTCCTGGCTTGGAAACACCAAGAGTGGTGCTTTGCTGCCATGTCCCCACAGCATCCCCGGGGGTGTGGGGAGGAAGGAAGAAAGTCAGATACCAGCTGGAGTTTTATAGCTGTTCCCAAGTCATATCCCAGTTTTACACTGGGCAAATGATAGATTCATAGAATGTTTGGGTTGGAAAAGCCCTTTCAGATCATCCAGTACAACCATTCTCTACCAAGCCTGGTTCTACACCATGCCCCTCAGCACCACATCTCTGCCTCTTTGAAACACCTCCAGGCACAGGGATTCAACCACCCCCCTGGGCAGCCTGTGCCACTCTTCAAGAAGCCTTTCAGTGAAGAATTTTTTTCTAATATCCAACCTAAACCTCCCTTGGTGCAACTTGAGGCCATTTCCTCTTGTCCTATCCCTTGTTCCTAGGGAGAAGAGACCAACCCCCACGTTACTACATCCTCCTCACATCATTTGACCTTTGCTAACTCAGACTTTACCAGCATCTCTTCTGTTGCCATGTGTGGCTTTGCATGAAGACCTGATATTCCCTGCTCTACCTGCCAGAAAAAAAGAAAAGCCAGGATGTGAGTTGAAACCAAACAAGCAAACAAGGTCACTGTGGCTTCATCAGCCACTTTCCTTTAGCACACTTCAACCTGCAAGCCACACTTGTGACAGCCGCTCTGCAGCCAGATGTTCACTTCCTAGGTGCAATGAATTCTGTTTAATTTGATCCTTTCAAACTGGTGCTGCCACATTAAAAAGATGAAAGGGCCAGAGAGCCTAAGACTTGCTTTCAGCACAGAATATTTCTGCAGAGTTTAAGAGGGGTCAGGGCTTAGTGAGTGGCTCAGACTTTATCAAATGTCATATTACCACGGCAGCGTGAGAACGCTCCGTGGAAGTGATATTTAATTTCTTTAGGAGGAAAAAAGCCTTTTCCAGCCAGCTATGTTTAGTGCTTTAACATCTTAAGGCTCTCATAATAACATTTCTAATCCTTTTTACTGCTTAATCTCAGTACAGAAACAAACCAGGCTAGGCAAGATATTTGTAATAGGAGAGTGGCTTAAAAACGCCTTCAAGAAAACCTGTAAATGATAACATCTAGACAAAAACTTTCTGAAGTGACTCTGGTTTGTGCTGTCTGGCTGCCAGGGCTGCTCCTTGTGATGTGAAGGCTGAGTGAGCCCCCCCAGGAGAAACATTTCTGCCCTAAATTCAGAGATTCATAGAATGGTTTGGGTTGGAAAGAACCTTACAGCTCATTCAGTTCCAACTCCCCTGCTGTAGGCAGGGACACTTCCCACTAGATCAGGTCACTCGAGGCCTCATCCAGTCTGGCCTTCTACATCTCCAGGGAAGGGGCATCCACAACCTCCATGGGCAACCTGTGCCAGTGTCTCACCACCCACAATGTAGATAATGTAAGAATATAAAACACCCGAAGACAGGCTGTTGGAGATGGAGATACATGGAAAAGTTTTGGCTAAGGGTAAATTTTCATTGTGCCCAGTTAGAGATGCTCTCTGCAAGGGGAAAGACAAAAACTCTCTGAGGTTCTGTGTGTGAGCTCCTCGGGCGATGCTGAAGGTACAGGGCTGGCACCCACCCCATGGGGAGGTGTCTGTGTGCAACGGGGCAATAGTGGGGGAGTTTTGATATGATTGTGAGTTCACACAATCACAGCATGGTGGGGGTTGGAAGGGACCTCTGGAGATCATCCAGTCCATACCCACTCTGCTAAAACAGGGATACCCACAGCAGCTGCTCCAGAATCACAATGTCAAGGTGGATTTGGAATCTCTCCAGAGGGGTCACCACAATTTCTCTGGGAAGCCTGCTCCAGGAATCTAGCAGCCTCACACCAACGTTTTTCCTCATGTTCAGATGGAATCTCCTGGGTTCCAGTTTGTGCCCTTTGTCCTCGTGTTGTCACTGGGCACTACTGAAATGTGTCTGGCCCCATCCTCTTACCCCTCACCCTTTATCTCTTGCTGAGCATTGATCTATCCCTCATCAGGCTGCTCTCTTCCAGGCTCACAGCCTTTCCTCCTCACAGAGATGCTCCAGGCCTCTCAGGATCTTAGTAGCTTCTCTTGCACCCTCTCTGGTAGTTTCCTGTCTATTTGAACTGGGGAGCCCAGAACTGCACCCAGTAATCCTGATACGGCCTCACTAAGGCAAAGTGGGAGGAGAACCTCCCTTGACCTGCTGGCCACGCTCTCCTCAATGCACCTCAGGAGACCATTTGCCTTCTTGGCCACAAGGACACATTGCTGGCTCTTTGTGAACCTGTCCACCAGCACTCTCAGGTCTTTCTCACAGTGCTGCTTCCCAGCAGGTCAGTCTTGACATGTGCTGGTGCAGGGAGCTGTTCCTGCCCAAGTGCAGCACCTTACACTTGCCTTTATTGAACTTCATGGGGTTCATGAGAACATTGATGGCATGGCCAGAGAGAAAGAATCAGTGCAACATCTGCAATAGCTCTCCAATATTTCCAAGCCATATTTATTTTGAAATAATTAAAGAGCAGGTGTTGATGTGTTGGAG
>VWYK01082949.1:0-14390 GCA_013399775.1 Semnornis frantzii | reverse complement strand
GCCTTCCAACCCCTGACATCCTGTGAACTGTGAACTGCTGCTCTGTGTGGAAGAAGAGCTCACTCCTTTTGCAAGCCTTCACATGCCACTGCAGTGTGGGCTCCAGGCTCTCCTGACTTGATCTCCAGAGCAGTGGGAGGCGAGTGGCAGTTGGCACTTCTGCTGGCAAGGAGCATCTGAGGCTGGTGCAGCATCTGCAGCCACCCTGTGCCTACACATGAATGATGTCATCATGCTCACTCCACAAAGCTGGCTAATAGCTGTCAGGGAAGGGCAGGAGTGGGCTGCTCCTCAAGGGAAGGAGCTCAGGTGACAGCAAAGCAGGCAGCAGGATGTCCTCACCAGCAGGTTGCAGCCCCCATGGTGACCTTAGTGTGGCCTTTCAGTATCTTAACTACAAGAAAGCTGGGGAGGGACTTTTTAGGCTGTCAGGGAGTGACAGGACTGTGGGGAATGGAACAAAGCTGGAAATGGGCAAATTCAGACTGGAGGTTAGGAAGAAGTTCTTCAGCATGAGGGTGGTGAGAGCCTGGCAGGGGTTGCCCAGGGAGGGGGTGGAAGCCTCATCCCTGGAGGGGTTTAAGGCCAGGCTGGCTGAGGCTGTGGCCAGCCTGATCTAGGGTGAGGTGGCTCTGCCCATGGCAGGGGGGGTGGGACTGGATGGTCCTTGTGGTCCCTTCCAACCCTGCCTGATTCTGTGGTTCTGTGGTTCTGTGGTATGTGAGCAAGTGCAAAGGGACCCATGGCTGTGCCTGGTGATTCCTACACCAGTTTGCAATGATGAGGCAGGTCCAAGGTGAAGATCTAAAGTCAAGAGCATCAGGCAGGTACAAGGCTGGGCAGAGGCTTACTGCAAGGCAAGGGCCAAGGAGGAGGAATCTAAACACAAATGGAGCTCCTGAGCAGAGCAGGGGAAGCTCAGTGAAGCTCCACAGAGTTGCTTCCCTCTCTCTGCCTGCCCAGCAGCCTGATTCCAGGAGGCATGGTTGGCATCAGGGCTGACCTCGAGCAGGAGCAGCCAGACCCCTGGCAGGTGAAGGGGTCAGAGACCCTCCATGGGTGCACCAAGAGCCCTGCCACTAACACCTGCTTCCAGTGGGCTGAAAGCCCCAGGGAGTTGGCATCTGCCAGTGTGGAAGGAGCCCAGACTTGTGTCCTGATGAAGTGACAATGAAACCAGCCCTGTGGGCTGGGCTCTGCTCTGCTTGCTCTGCCTACACAGCCTCTGCTCCAAGGACCATAGGGTGGAAGGAAGGAAGAGATGTCCAGTCTGGGAGCAGAATAAGCAGAGAGGCTCCCAGGAGCTGGGGAAGAGGTTAGTTCCTTACACATTGACCACCCAGCAGGGCTGTTCAGCTGCCACATCAACAGAGTGGGCCACAGATAGGACCTGAGGGGTGTGGGAGAATGCTCAGGGGGGTAAGAGGAGACTGAGAGGGGATTTAATCAATGTTTAGAACTATCTGAGGGCTGGGGGTCAGGAGGGGGGGGACAGGCTCTGTTCACTGCTGCCTGGGACAAGGAGCAATGGATGGAAGCTGCAGCACAGGAGCTTCCAGCTCAGCACAAGGGGAACTTCTTTCCTGTAAGGGTCCCAGAGCCCTGGCACAGGCTGCCCAGAGAGGTTGTGGAGTCTCCTTCTCTGGAGCCTTTGCAGGCCTGTCTGGATGTGTTCCTGTGTGCCCTGAGCTGGATTGTCTGCTCCTGCTCTGGCAGGGGGTTGGAGTGGATGAGCTCTTTGGGTCCCTCCCAGCCCCTGACATCCTGTGAGCCTGTAAGAGGCATGAAGAAAACATGGGGCAAGGGTGAATGGGAGACTATTCCTTGCCTTTGGTGAGGGCTGTGGCTCTCAAGTGGCTCCTTGCATCACAGAACTTCCCACAGATGCCTTCCTGCTGCCTTGTCTGGGCTCCTTCCCCAGCAAGCAGAGACACCTTCAGCCTGGCTGCAGGCTGCTCCTTGGCTGGCACCATGGAGGTGACCTGGCAGGTGGAGAGCAGCTGAGCCTGGTGAAGGTCAGGGTCTGGGTGGGAAGCAAATATGTTTGTAGGGAGTGATCCTGTGCTCAACCCCACAGCTGGGCCTCACGAGGGCTGTGCCACCTCCTGTGCCAGGGCTGGATGTCAGAGCCTTCACCCCTCAGATGTTGCCCTGCCTTGCTGCTCTGTGTGACCAAACACAGCTGCAGAAGAGAGAAAAAGCCCAGCAGGAGAGTGTGAACCTTGCTGAGGCCCTCAGGGGTCCCAGAGATGGTTGGTGAATGTCTGCTGGAGGTGCTGGGGATGCTACCAAGGGCTGCTGCCTGCCCTTGAGAAGCCAACCCAGGACTCAGCCCAGCAGAGAGGGCTGTGCCACTGTGCCCTTGCATCTCCTCTGGGCAGTGCCATACCCAAAGGGGCCAGGAGCATTCACAGCCATCCTGAGAGGTGACTCAGCAGTCCCTCTCCTGCCCACAGCCACCTCCTCACACACTTTGATGCATCTCACTGGTAGCAGCTGCTGGGAGCTGATGGGAGAGGAGCAGCTCTGCCCAGCCACTGCAGGGGGCTGCAGCTCTGAGCATGCCACCCTCCAAGTGATGCTCTGAGGGCACCACTGTCTCCAGGTTGGGCTTGTGGAGGGGACAGAACTTTGGGCCAGGTCTGCTGAAGTCCTTTGAGCACTGAGAACTGCCAGGCTGGAGCCTTGTCTCATAGCTGGACACCTGAGCTGAGCTCCTCTGAGGAACCTTCAGCACAGGCCAGGAGGACAATGAGACACATGTGTCTGACCAGGCACCTTCTGAGCTCCTTCAAGCAGTTTTCCTCCCTTCATTCAGCAGTCTGGGGCTGGCAGTGTTCATCTGTCACCCAGCACATCACTCTCTGCATGTCCTGTGGCTCACTGGAAAGCCAAGCTGAAGATTTCTGCTCCTGACCAGTCCCCACCAGCTGTGAATGCAAAGGGTTGGATGCTGCTCTGCAGCTTGTTTCTGTGGCCCCAGCCATGACCCTCCAGAGGGAAACACCTGGGTTTAGAAGGTCAGAGAGCAGCAACTGAAGACATTGAGGGGCCACAGCATGTCCAGGGAAGGGCAACAAAGGCAGGGAAGGGTCTGGAGAAGAGGGCTGGGGAGGAGCAGCTGAGGGAGCTGGGGGTGTGCAGTGTGGGGTAGAGGCTGAGGGCAGAGCTCATTGCTCTCTGCAGCTCCCTGAGAGGAGGATGGAGCCAGCTGGGGGTTGGGCTCTGCTCCCTAGTCTCAGGTGCTAGGAGGAGAAGAAATGGCCTGGAATTGTGCCAGGGGAGGCTTAGGTTGGAGATGAGGAAAAATTTCTGCAAGAGTGGTCAGGGATTGGCAGAGGCTGCCCAGGGAGGTGGTGGAGTGCCCATGCCTGGAGGTGCTCCAGACATGTGTGCCCATGGCACTTGGGGCCAGGGTTTAGTGAGCATGGTGGTGCTGAGGGTGGGCCTGGATGATCTCAGAGGGCTCTTCCAACCCAAACAATTCTGTGTTTCTGTGATTCTCTAACTGATACCTGGGGACACATTTTGCCTTTTCCTGTGTGCCATTTGTGCCACACCAGCAGGGCACAGACAGATCTCCCTCAGTGCCAAGCCCTTAGCCAGCCATGAGCAAGCCACACTCAGCTTCCAGATCACCCAGAGGCATCTCAACTAACCCTTCTTGCAACACAGATCTGGAGGAAGCTGGGGACAGGCCTCTGAGCAGTGAGAGGATAATGGGGGGGATGGCCTGAACCTCACAGAGGGAGAGTCGGAGATTCNTGAACCTCACAGAGGGAGATTCAGACTGGAGAGAAGGGAGAAATGTTTGGCCCTGAGGGCTCAGGTTGCCCAGAGAGGTGGGAGCTGCCCCATGGCTGGCACCATTGCAGGGCAGGCTGTCTGGGGCTGTGAGCAACCTGCTCTGGCTGGGGCTGTCCCTGCAGGGGGTTGCACTGCAGGAGCTTTCTTCAGCCAAGTGAAGCTGCTGTGGCTCCTGATGCCCTGGGATGTGGGAGCAAAGGCCACAACCACCTCACCAGGTGTCAGGGTCTCAGGTCTGTGCCACTGTTCTACATCAAACAAGTTGTTTGGTGGTACCAGGGCTGCCCTCTCCTTGGGCAACCACAGGTCTTGGGTCTGCTTGCATCGTGGGTTTGGCAGTGTTTTTGGGGTAAGACTTCTTTCTCTTGGCACAGAGAGGAGATGATTCAAGCATTGGTTGCATCTACAAGACTGTTTTGCCTCTTGCTGATGGCAGATCCCCAGGCAGACTGAGATGTTTGTGTTGGTTTCATCTGGACCCTGTCAACATTTCCTCTGGAGCAGTCTGCTGCTCCAGCAGCGTGGGCAGGAGCTGGCACTGCTGCTGCTCACTGCTGAGATCTCTGCCACAGCACTGATGGTGAGGTTCCCACTGGGGGTGGGGGGGGGTCTGTGCCAGGTGCAGAGAGGGCACTGTGCAATCCAAGTGACAGAAACATGCTCTGGCACACAGCAGGCCTAGGCAGAAGGGCACCAACAGCTCCAGGATGTTCTTCTGGAGACCTGCAAGGAGGGATGGGGGAAAGCCTCTGCCAGCACCAACCACTGACTTCAGCAGGGACTTCCCAAGGCATTGCTGGCTTGAAGGTTAGCACTCAGCCAAGGCTTGGCATGCCAAGCACCAGTGGATGCCAGATGGCAAAGATATCAGCCAGGAGAAGAGAAGGCTTCCAGGAGACCTCAGAGTAGCCTTCCAGGATCTGAAGGGGGCTACAGGAAGGACTGGGGAGGGACTATTGATGAGGTCTTGTCATGACAGGACGAGGAGGAATGGGTTGAAACTGGCAGAGGGGAGACTGAAACTGGATGTGAGGAGGAAGTTGTTTGCAGTGAGGGTGATGAGACACTGGCACNATGGCAGGGGAGGTTGGAACTGGCTGAGCTTTGAGGTCCCTTCCAACCTTCCCATTCTATGAAGTCACTAAACCAAACTGGAGCAGTGGTTTTGCACAGGGAGTTTCCAGCACCTAAGCCAAGAGAGGATGTGGGGCAAGGAGCTTCCTGGTGCCCACTGAGCAGTTGCTGGCATGAAAGCATCACATTTGTGAGTGACTGCAAGCCTCCCTGGTGCCACCTTGACTGACAAGATTCAGTGAAGCACAGACTCTCTCCTACCTTGCTGTTGGCATTCAGCCAATCTCCCACCTCCCTCTTTTCCCCAGCAGGTCCACCATGAGCTGCTTCTCCTATGTCCACCATGAGCTGCTTCTCCTCTGTCCTGTAGACACCCATCCCAAGGGTAGGAAACACCAAAATTCTCCTCCTCCTCTCTACATCTGCCCTTGCCAACCACTGTCAGCCCTGTCCCACCCCAGAGGCAAGGGTGACCACAGGTATCTGCCAGGTTATTTTGAATGTGTGAGCTTTGATTGTCCCTTGAAGCCTCAGCAGGTCAAGGGAGGTTCTTCTCCCAATCCACTCTGCCCTAGTAAGACCACATCTGGAGTCCTGGGTCCAGTTCTGGGCTCCCCAGCTCAAGAGGGACAAGAAACTGCTGGAGAGAGTCCAGTGGGGGCTGCAGAGCTGCTGAGGGGCCTGGAGCAGCTCTGTGAGGAGCAGAGGTTGAGAGCCCTGGGGCTGAGAGCCTGCAGAAGAGCAGCCCCAGAGGGCAGCTGAGCAATGCTCAGCAAGAGCCAAAGGAGCTGTGGGGGGCAAGAACCTGAGGCCAGACTCTTGTCAGTAGTTCCTAATGCCAGCACAAGGAGCAATGGGCACAGACTGGAGCCCAGGAGGTTTCATCTGAACAGGAGGAGAAAGTTCTTTGTTGTGAGGGTGCTGGAGGCCTGGAGCAGGCTGCCCAGAGAGGCTGTGGAGTCTTCTTCTCTGGAGAGCTTCCAAGCCCAGCTGGACATTGTGATCCTGGGCAAGCTGCTGTGGGTGCCCTGCTTGAGCAGAGGGGTTGGGTGGATAATCTCTGGAGGTCCCTTCCAACCCCTCCACGCTGGGATTCTGGAATTCTGGAACCTAGGTACAAGAGGGTGGATCAGATGGGTTCCTTTGGTTTGGCTTCCCCTGCCTCAGCACCCCAGGGGCTCAGCATCACCCACCTGTGCTCTCCATAACCAAGCTGAGCTGCAGCACAGAGTGGGCAGGGCAGCTGCAGTGTCTCTGCTGCTGGGATGAGTGCACAGCTGCTGCTCACACCCCAGGGGCACAGCCTTGGCTTCTGTGTCTTCCCTTCCAGCCCTCACCAGCCTCTGTGGTTCTGTAGAAGCCCACAAGCCCCTACAGCATCCAGGTCTGCCTGGGCTCTTCCTCCTGAGAGCACCTGGGAGGTGAGATGCAGGAGGGAGGGAGTCAGGAGGCCAAGAGTGTTGAAGCTGCAGGCAGACTCCCTTCAGCTCCACACACAGCAGACTTTTGGTGTTCCACAACCTGCCTGTGATGCTTGCTGGGACAGAAGGCAATGAACAACTACAGCAGAAGAGTTCAGGAGTCTGAGCATCAAAGGACATCAACCCATGGAGGCTGTTTCCTGCCTTTTCAAAGACTTCCCAGCTTGGCTCTAGAGTGAGATGCTAGGTCAGGAGCCAGGGTTGGCTATGCTGCTGCTCTGCATCCTGCAGTACCAGGGAACCACAGAGGCACAGCATTAAGCAGCTTGGAAAAGACCTCTAGGATCACTGAGCCCAAGCTATCACCTAATCCTTCTAATTAACTAACCCCTGGCACTAAGTGCCTCATGCAGCCTCCTCTTAAACACCTCCAGGGATGGGCACTCCACCACCTCCCTGGGCAGCCCATTCCAATGCCAATCACTCTTGCTGGGAAGAACTTCTTCCTAACATCCAGCCTAAGGCACAGCTTGAGGCTGTGTCCTCTTGTTCTGTCTCTGGGTGCCTGGCAGCAGAGCCCAACCCCAGCTGGTTCCAACCTCCCTTCAGGTAGCTGCAGAGAGCAATGAGCTCTGCCCTGAGCCTCCTCTTCTGCAGGCTGAAGAGGAGCTCCAGTCTGACCTTTCAGCATCTTGCTTCTTCTCCACTTCAGCCACCTGCCTGCGACACAACCTGAGACATCTCTCTGCAGCAGGTCCCAGGTGGGGAAGGTATCTCCCAAGCAAGCTCCCAGCAGACATTTATTGGCATGTGTTGAAAGCAGTGCAGATGGAAGGGGGTCGCTGCCGTGCGCTGCACGCCTTTGCCACCAGCTAAACAGAGGTCACACACCCCCTGCTGTCAGCGGGCCAGCAGCCTGGCTCCTCCAGGCCCAGCCACACACACACAGACCAAACCAGGCCACGACCCTGCCCATCCCCCCCAGCCATCCTCCCCAGCTGCTCAAGCACCTGAAGGCTGAGATCCTGGGGCTTGGTGGGGTGGAAGCAGGGATGAATTAGGGGAGCAAGCTCTGCACCGAGGATACTTCTTTGCCTTTGGCTCCCTCTCAGTCCAACCAACCCACCTGGCTTAGTTGCTCAGCCTTCCCAAGAAGATCCTGGGGAAGGCAAAGACACTGAGAGGAGTCTTCTGGGTCTTGAGGCTTTGGTCCAGGGGGGATCAAAGCAAACAGCTGCACTGCAGCACACGTGGGGCACTGCAGAGGGACCAAGCAAAGCAGCCACTGCACATTTCTGGAAGAGCAGGCAGGGAGTGTCCCAACCTGTCCTGTCTGCTCCAGGCTGGATGGTGCCAATGGTGGCCACCACCCCTGCCTGGACAACTGCCCCAGCTGTGTGCTGCACCTCACTCCACCACACAGGCTTGGTACAGCAGAAAGGAGCTCTCAGAGGCTTAATCTGCCCCTGTGACCTACAACCCACACTGAAGCCTCCCCCAAGCAAGGAGAGCAGCAGGACCAGGCAGGTGGTGATTGTAAGGATGCTGCAGGACACTGAAAACAAACAGTACAAAGGATCAGGCTGAGACCACTGAAGTCAGCTCAGAGGTGAGAGGAAGCAAAGCAGGCTCAGATCTGCTAGAGGTGACCAGTTACCAGTTGTCATGTTGACTCGCTGGTCTCTGAGCCTGCAGAGGGACTGCTTTAGTCCTGGCTGCTGGAAAGGTCTCTCTGGAGGTTGCTCAGCAAGGACACAAGTGAGAGGCAAGCCCCCTGCAGAGGCTAGAGAACAGGCTCCCACACACTGGAGTTTCTGGCAGGAGGAACATGGAGGAACCTGCCTGGGGCACTGCACTAAGAGGGAGCTCAGCTGCACTGTGTCTAAGGAGGAAGGTGCTCTCAGGTGCCATGGAGAGAGACAAATGGGTTGGAGCCATCTCAGTGGCCTGGGCATGCCAGACAGTGACCCAAGCAGGAGCACCACCTCAAAACCCTGCAGCAACTGGCAGCAGGACTGAGCTGGAGGAATCAGCATTTTGGCCAGAATGCAGCCAGAGCTCTTGAGCAGCCACCCGAGGGGGAGGCCACTCTGGGACCCCCCCAGGGAAGCCATAGCAGCCCCCAGAGGGCAGAAGGGCAGGAAGGAGGGGAGATGGGAGAGACCCTCACAGCCAGTGAGGAAGAGCCCCTGCCCTGCTGTGGTGGGCATTAGCAGCTGTGGCTGTGCCACCTCACCACGGGAGGATGCTCAGAGAGGACAAGAGGAACTGAGACACCTGGTGACCTCCACAGCCTCCTACACAGAGCTGTGTGCTCAGCTCATGGTGCCATGGTGCTGCCTGGGGCACTGGAGGGTAGGACTGAATGTCCTCCTGGCAGTGAGTCTCTCTCCCCTGCTGTCTCCACCTTCCCTGCCACTTTTCTTGGCTCCTGTGTGGTTTTCATCTCCTCCTGACTGTTGCCCTGCTCTGAATTCTGCTCCTCTTCCTCAGAGCTGAAGAATGAAGCCAGTGGCAGCAAGGTGGGGAAAGCAACTCCTCTGCCCACCACTCCACAGCCCAGGGCCTGCTGGAGTGAGAACTTCAGTGGCCCTTCACTCAGCTGGCCCTGGGCACAGCTCTCCACACCCTGCTCAGCCACAGAGCACCTTGCAATAAACCTGAGGCCAACACCAGACCCAGACCAGAGACGTTCCCCACCAGGAGTCCTCAGGAGCCAACCCACAGGCACTCAGGTGGTGGCACAAGGTTTAGGGTGAGCCATCCTCTGTGGCCACAGCATGCCCTGGATGGAGGAGCACAATGTTCTGCAAGCACTGCCTCTCAGTGCTGTGTGCATTACCCTGGCCAGGTGAAGCACTGCAGCAGCTCTGTCGCGGGGCCGCTTGCTGCTGCTGCTGCTGCTGCTCCACACACCTCTTCCAAGCTCAGCCTGGGTGGAGTTTGGTGTTGGTTGATGTTATGGAGGAGATGATCACTGAGATGGCACCAAGGACACATGCCATCAGTCAGACTTGCCCCAGCCTGCTTGGAAAGTCTCTTTGGTGGTGATGCTGCAGTGGGAAGCATGGACAGGGATGGGAAGCTGAAACTCTGGGAGGACAGCAGGCTGTGGACTCTGGCTGGAGACCTGCAGGGGAAAAGCAAGAGACAGGAATCTATGGGTTGGTACCAGGGGATGCCCTTGGTGCCTCCCTTCTCCAGTGGCAAGAGAGCCAACCCTGCTTTGCAGAGCACCTAAATGCCAATGAGACTCCCTCTTGCCAGAGTGGAAGTCCCCAGCCATAAGGAGGATGAGATGTGTCCTCCCACAGAGCTCACTGCACCTCCATGGCCACCATCTTCCTCTTACACAGTGCTGTCAGGTGGGACTTGGACTCAGCTTTGGCCATGCTCACCACCCAGGCATGGAGGAAGGTGGAAGCTCAGTGGGAGAAGGTTACACCTCCTTGCCAGCTCTCTTCCATCTCTGCTCCCCCTCCACTCAACTCTCTCCATCTCCTTCTCCCCCCACCACTGTTGTTCCCCTTCCAGCTCCTCTCTCAGGGCTCAGCAGGCCTCCAGCACTTTCCCCTGGTGCCAGACCCTCCAGAGCAGAGCTGCAGCCTGGTGCTCCCTCACACCCCATGCCTGCAGCACCAGGAGCTGTGTGTGTGTCCTCTGGGGCACACTGAGGTTCTCCCACCCTGCCCAGGCCATTCCAGCACACTACAGAAACTCCTCTTGCCCAGCCCCAGCTTCCCAGGACATGTACACTACCATGGTGATGTCCTGTGCAGAGGAGCTGGGGCTGCCCTACATGATGGAGCAAGTGAAGCCACAGCACTCCTTGAGCAGGGTGAGGCCTGTTTTGGTCACATAGGGTGTGGAGGTTTGCTGTCCTCTGGAAGTCATTTTCTTCTCTTTGGCAGGAGCTGTGGAAAGAGGACTCAGTGTCTGCCTGGGAAGGGCACAAGCCCAGCACTGCTTCTGAGGCATCTTTGCAGGGCTGGGTTGCTGAGCCTCCCTAGAGCCACAGCTGAGCACAGAAGCATCCCAGAGGCACATCACCAGGGATGGGCACAGGCAGGACACAGGCAGAGAGGCCCTGGACTGGAAATGCCTTCCAGCACCTGGGCAGGGATGATGGCAGGCAGAGGGAGGAGGGCCAGAGGCCACAGAGAGAGGATGACTGGAGAGATACCACAGACTTGTGGCCTTAGGTAATAGTGTGATGAACTGTAAGGAGCTGGCCAGAAAGGGCCATAAAAGGTCACTTATTTGTCCCCATTCCCACAGGGCATGGTGGCTGGGAGGGAAATTGGAGCATTACATCTGGGGATGTTTCCTCCTCCAGCAACATCTGGTCTGCAGGCAAGCTAACCCCATGCAGAATGCTTAGGAAGAGGAGAAACTGCCACCCAGGTTCAGAGCAAGGAATGAAACTCATCAACCACCTACTTGCTTTCTGGAGGTAGCTTTTGGAGAGCTTACTTTGCAGGAACTCTGCCATTTCCTTGTCCTCTTCCCTTTCCCTGCAGCAAAGAGCTTGGTTATCACCCAGCAAGGCACCCAGCAGCAACTGGCATGGCAGGGGGCAGGGCAGGGGACAGACTGCACTGTGCTCTGGGTGAGGAAGAAACTGCAGGCAGCTACCTGAGCCTCTCGAACTCCACATCATCCACCAGGAAATCCCTGGTCTCCACCAGCTTGTGTATCTGCTGCACCAGCTCCTCCTCCCTCTGCTTCTCCTCGTTGGACTTCTCGTTCTCTGCAGCAAAGGGAATGCAGTTAACACCTTCCTTCAGCCTTCCAGGGTCTGGGGGGCTACAGGAGGGCTGAGGAGGGACTACTGACAAAGGCTGGTAACGACAGGACAAGGGGAATGGGTTTGAAGTGGCAGAGGGGAGACTGAAAGTGGATGTTAGGAGGAAGTTGTTTGCAGTGAGGGTGGTGAGACACTGGCACAGGTTGCCCAGGAAGGGACCTCATAGCTCATCCAGTTCCAACCCCCTGCAGGGGCAGGGACACCTCACACTAGCACAGGTCACTCAAAGTCTCATCCAGCCTGGTCCTGAACACCTTCAGGGAGGTCGTGGAGCACAGAATCACACAATGTGATCAAAGATCAGGTTGCCTCCCTGGGCAACCTGTGCCAGTGTCTCACCACCCTCACTGCAAACAACTTCCTCCTCACATCCACTTTCAATCTCCCCTCTGCCACTTCAAACCCATTCCCCTTGTCCTGCCATTCCCAGCCCTTGTCAATAGTCCCTCCCCAGCCTTCCTGCAGCCCCCTTCAGATCCTGGAAGGCTACTCTAAGGTCTCCTGGAAGCCTTCTCTTCTCCAGGCTGCAGAGCCCCAACTCTCTCAGCCTGTCCTCACAGCAGAGCTGCTGCAGCCCTCTCAGCATCTTGCTGGCCTCCTCTGCACTGGCTCCAACACTTCCATGGCCTTCCTGTGCTGGGGGCTCCAGAACTGCACACAGGACTGCAGCTGGGGTCTGAGGAGAGCAGAGCCAAGGGGCAGAATCCCCTCCCTTGCCCTGCTGCCCACACTGCTCTTGCTGCAGCCCAGCACACAGTTGCTGTCTGGGCTGCACTCACACTGCAGCCTCATCTTGAGCTTTTCCTCACCCCACACCCCCAGGGCCTGTTCCTCAGGGCTGCTCTCAGCCATTCCCCACCCAGCCTGGAGCTGTGCTTGGCCCAGCCTGTATTTGTGCAGCTGTGAGCTTTGCAAGTGGAGAAAGAGTCCCTCAGCAAGGTGACCTCTCTGGTGGGAGATGATCATTTCACTTCTAGGACCTTCACACAGCACTGCTGACTATGGCTCCCCTGGGGCCTTCACCCCGCAGTGAGCTCAGAACTGTCAAACCAGAGATGCTGTCCTCCAGCCAGGATGTGCTTAACTCACATTCCCCAGGCCAGTCCTCAGCTTGGCCCTGCCTAGATAGAGGACTAGAGACATCAGGCCAGGTGCTCCATGGGGCTGAGAAAGCAGCCAAGGATTGAGGTGTGCAGGGTCTTACCAACATGCCCAGGGGCCCTGGGAGCACCTCTCACCACCATGTACCCCACACAGACAGAGCCAGGAAAGCAAACATGATCCACTGCTTTTGTTGCCTTATTCCCTTGCTGAGTGTGGTCTCAGTGGCCTCATCTCTACATCTGCCCTTGCCAACCACTGTCAGCCCTGTCCCACCCCAGAGGCAAGGGTGACCACAGGTATCTGCTAAGCTATTTTGAATGTGTGAGCTTTGATTGTCCCTTGAAGCCTCAGCAGGTCAAGGGAGGTTCTTCTCCCAATCCACTCTGCCCTAGTAAGACCACATCTGGAGTCCTGGGTCCAGTTCTGGGCTCCCCAGCTCAAGGGAGACAGAGAACTGCTGGAGAGAGTCCAGTGGGGGCTGCAGAGCTGCTGAGGAGCCTGGAGCAGAATCACAGAATGTCAGGGGATGGAAGGGACCTCCAAAGCTCATCCAGTCCAAGCCCCTGCAGTGCAGCATCACCCAGAGCAGGTCACACAGGAACACATCCAGGCAGGTCTTGAATATCTCCAGAGAGGGAGACTCCACAACCCCCCTGGGCAGCCTGTTCCAGTGCTCTGTCACCCTCACAGGGAAAAAAATTCCTCCTCATGTTTAAATGAAACTTCCTATGCCTCAGCTTCCACCATTGCCCCTTGTGCTGTCAGTGGGCATCACCCAGCAGAGCCTGGCTCCAGCCTCCTGCCACTCACCTGCACATCTTTAGAACCATTGCTGAGGTCACCTCTCAGGCTCCTCTTCTCCAGGCTAATGAGTCCCAGCTCCCTCAGGCTCTCCTTGTAAGAGCCCTGGGGCTGAGAGCCTGCAGAAGAGCAGCCCCAGAGGGGATTTGAGCAATGCTCAGCAAGAGCTAGAGGAGCTATGGGGGGCAAGAGGATTTGGGCCTGATTCTTGTCAGTGGTGCCCAGTGCCAGGACAAGGGGTAATGGGCACAGATTGGCACCCAGGAGGTTCCATCTGAACAGGAGGAGAAAGTTCTTTGTTGTGAGGGTTGGAGCAGGCTGCCCAGAGAGGCTGTGGAGTCTTCTCTGGAGAGCTTCCAAGCCCAGCTGGGCACTGTGATCCTGGGCAAGCTGCTGTGGATGCCCTGCTTGAGCAGAGGGGTTGGCCTGGATGATCTCTGGAGGTCCCTTCCAACCCCACCATGCTGGGCCTGTGTGTAGTAAGTGAGGTACATGGGAACAGGGCTCAGGAGCATTCAGTGCAAATGCAGAACTGCCCTGGCTGGAAGCTCTGCCTGTCTGTGCTGCAGCCATTTCACATCACTTCTGCATTCAGCAGCTAGCCCCAAGCTGACTCCAGCAGGGGATGGATCAATCTGCAGCCCTTCCTCAGCTAAATAAAAATGCAGCCAAATCCCCAGCACGGAGCAAGTGCCACAGGCTGGGTCTCAGCACAGCATTTATTGGTCTGCAGTTGAAAGTCTGCTCTGTATTGATCAGAGGTGCTGCTGGGAGGCAACTCTCCTAATTGCTGTGCTGTTAGAAACATCCCCCAGCAGCCAAAGGTTTCTCCTACTAAAGATTTCCTCCTACTGTTCTGTTTCCAGGGCCCTCGACACAAGAAGGATCTGGACCTGGTGGAGCAGTTCCAGGGGAGGGTCCCAAAGGTGATCAGAGGGTTGGGGCAGCTCTCCTATGAGCACAGGCTGAGAGACTTGGAACTGTTCAGGCTGGAGAAGAGAAAGCTCTGCAGAGACCTCAGAGCAGCCTCTCAGCGCCTGAAGGGGCCACAGGAGAGCTGGGGAGGGACCCTGGACAAGGGCTGGGAGTGCCAGGACGAGGGACAATGGTTTGAAACTACAGCAGAGTAGATTTAGGTTGGACAGGAGGAGGAAGTTCTCTGCTGTGAGGGTGGTAGAGCACTGGAACAGGTTGCCCAGGGGTGGTGGAGGCCACATCCCCAGAGACACTGAAGGTCAGGCCTGATGGAGCTGGGAGCTGAGATCTCGCTGGGGAGGTTCCTGCTGCCTGCAGGGGGCTGGACAAGGGAGCCTCTGGAGCTCACTTCCAATCCCACCCACTCTGCAATGCCAGGACTCTGTGATTCCATGACTGAT
>VWYK01082940.1:68317-78644 GCA_013399775.1 Semnornis frantzii | reverse complement strand
AAGTTCCTTAACCCATTACAGAGCCCCTTTTCAAATTGAAACTTTAAGCAGGGTGATTGCTCGTTGATAAGGAAGACAGTATAGAGAACCACTGCCTGTTTCTTGACAGTATGATGAGATATTCATGACAATATAATGGGATTTTGGTGAAATGCAATATTTTATTCTCGTTACCAGAATACAGCAGGGGCCCTTTAAGTCAGAAACATTGATTTTAGAATAGGATTTGTTAGGACCTTTCAGTCCCACAATCGATGCAAATGGGCAAATATCATTCTCTTTAAATCCAGTTTCCTGAGGCACATCTGTGCTGGACACACATTGGAGAAGCAGAGACAACACTCCTGTGCACCGTTAAAGTGGAGAAAACCAGACAAATTCTTCATGCACAGGAATACCTCTGAGGGGAAGGCTGAAAGAACCGGACACAAATGGGTGAAATTACACCCTCGGCCGTAGTGTAGTGCCATTGAAGTCTGGAGAAGACAGGAAGGAGCTGTGAGGCTTGCCTGTTGATACATGAAGGAGTATGTTGCAGAAAAGGAGAGCCTAATTATTCTCACTAGCCAACAGAGGGAGTATGGAGAATATTTAGGTCAAGTGTTAGAAGAAACTTCTTAGTGTGTGAGTTATTCATCAGCAAAGTTTAGGTGGGTATTGGAAAATCAGTCCTCCATTTGTAGGCTGGGAAACAAATGAGCATGGTGTGTTTAGAGGAGTGGGGATCTGGGGATGCTGGGGTATGAGGCTGAAGTCCTGTCCTGACTCTGACACTGAGTCACAGCAATTCTGTGGAGGGTTATGATTTGCAGTGCCTGCAGGCAAATCTAAGCTATCTGTAGCTGAAATAAGTCTGCTGCCAAATAACAGACATAGATTTATTAAGACATGAGAAATATGAATGTTGATAGCTACTTGGCCATTGGCTCACAGAACTGCTAGGTCAGGTAGACCTGCCCAGGTTTAGAGTTGTCTCCACTGAAAGAATATTTGTGCCATCTGCATTGCTGTAGAGAAGGCATTTATTTTTCTGCTTGCTGGAAAACTAGACAGAAATTTGTAAAACTGCCAAAAAAACCCCAAACCCTTAGGAACATTCTGAGTGCTTGAAAACTAGTTTTTTATCTATGGAAAATCTAAGATTTCAAAATTTATGTCACTAGACCTGAGAAAAGATGGTGAGGAAAGTTATAGTTGTGACACCATTTATAAAGTGTCTAAAACTGTTTTGCTTAAACCTTACCTAAGCATTTAATTTCCCCTTTATGTTACATTCATATAATGCAAAACCAACCTGTTTTTTTTTCAGCTTTACCCAGATGAGATGCTGTCATGAAAATTTTCCTTGAAGATTTCAGTGCAATTCATGTTTTCTTGCCAAAGATGGTATTTCTACTCAACTTGAATTTTCTCCCAATAAATGTTCCTTTTGAAAATATTGGGCCAATACAAATTACAATTCTGCAGCTGCTGTTGCTGAAGTAGCTACTTTAAAACCTAGCCAGTGAGAACACTGGGTTGTAGCCTGTGCCAGTGAGAATACTGGTTTGTAGCCTCTATCAGTGAGAACACTGATTTGTATCCTATGCCTCATGACACCAAAGGACTTAGCAAAAACACCTCTTAGCTGTGACTCAGATGGACCAAAGATATTGCATTTCCTTAGCTGAGAGTTGTTATTAGTGCAGCCTCATCTCTCACTCTCACGATGAGACTATTCCTGTTTCCATAACTAGGATGTGTGGAAAATGAGTACCACAATGTACTGGCACATTTACCAGCCTGTCTTCATCACCCTGGCAGAGAAGGATCCTATGGTTTCCTTTGAGGGCTCTGTGTGTACCTATTTAAGTGTTTCAAACATCTCTGCAGTTGGCTGTCTTACTTTTGAGGTTGTTTGTGGCTTCAGTCATAAATACAAAGATATTTCCCTTGGAAGGGTAGCCCCCTGTGGAAATGAATGCCAGCTCTCACTCCTAGCAGGTCTTCTGACCAGGGAACCCAGTCTGTGATTTTATGCCAAACTGATGGCACAGTTTAGACAGATGCACATTCATATGCATACCTCAAGGCTTTCTTTTGTTGGGTGCCTGTGAAGATATGTAAAGGGTGTAAATGGTGCATGTCATACTGACACCCATACCCACGTCCTTTTTCTCCCTCTCAACCTTTAGAAGTTTGTGTTCTTCAACTTGCGTTACCAGCATACAAGCAGTGTCTCCCTGCTCAGTAAGACACACTACAATAAAATGAACTCTCTCTTCTGTCCCTCACACATCCAAGCACATAGCCATTACCTGGCTGCAGTCCTTGTGGATAGGCAAACATGGATGTAATTTAATTGGTACTCTTACACGGAACTGGATTTCTCCTTAGGAATTGCTTTCAAATCTTTTAATCCCAGCCTTGCAACTCCAGGGTGCATGGGTGACTGGGAACCTGATGAAAAAGTTCAGAGAGAGGTTTGTTTGGACACAGATGAACAGGAAGACTACATCTTTCAAGGAGGTTTGACCCTGGCATTAAGGTCACTCACAAAGCCACTCGGCAGGTAGCATTGTGCCCTCATTAGTTCGTGCTAGGCCATGGTGTTGTGCTTAGTGTTGGTGGTGCTTTATCTCCAGAGCTGCAGTGAAGTAGTAGCAAATGCAAGAGTGAGCATTTCTCAGCCATGTAGCGAGCTGGTTTTCCCCCTGCTGATTTCTGCTTTCCCTGCATGCATGGGCAGTGGGAGTGGGATCTAACACAGAGTGCAGAGATAGAAAAGGCCTAAGAGATCCATCCAGTCCTTTCCCAGGCAGGTTCAGTGCTTTTATTTGAGCATCATGCTGTTAGGATTTCCTGAGGTGAATCCATTAAGTGGATTCATGGCCACAGCTGAGCCTGACACCACAGCAAGCCCCAGCATGTTGTGGTGCCATTATTTGGTCTAATGAGGGGAATAAATACACCTGGAAGTAGGGAACCTTCTCTCATCCTGGGGATTTGGCAGTATGGCTGCAAAGCCTTATCAGCCCCATTCCATGCAGGAGACAAGATGATTTTTAGTCTCTTCAATGGATGGTAAGTGATACTTGAGCCCCGTTGCCTCCCAGCCACCTCCATCCTTCATTACTCTCCCATCTCCTCCCACTGCCCCCTCCCTGTATTGCCACCCACTCTCGTAATAGCTACTGCACCAGCACAGCACCGCTGCAATAACAAACACCGCCTCATTTCAGCATGATGAATGAAGAGTTTTAATGAAACTGGCCTAAGCTGTTCCTGGCAAGCTGCCTGTTTTTTGTTTGTTTTAAGCAGGGGCGATCCATCACCCTCACGACTTCCTTCCATCGCAGCATCCCCAATCAATGCACTGCGCCAACCTCCCTCCTCTATCCCTCACTAGCAACTCCAGCCCATGGCTCCCCCTAGTTATCTTGTTTCACCGCGAGCCTGACTCCTTTCCGGGTTTGCTCCCCACAACAATTTTGGTCTCTCTTTTCTTCATCAGTAGCTGTGGCTGGGGGTTAGCTGGGTGCTCAGAGATGTACTGGTGTGGGTATCATCTCTGTCTGCTCATCTCCAGTTGTCAGTGCTCACGCACACACATACGCACATATTGCTCACTAATAGTATGGTTGGATGTCTGGTAGGTATTAATTACCCTTGCAGCCTGTTCTTTCATTAGGGTCTCCTCCTGTCTCTCCTGGGACAGGCTGTAAATCAAAGTGTGACTCACAGCTTTCAAAATGGGAAAATATAAACAAGCAAGCCCCAAAGAGAGGAAGAAATAAAGCAGAGCTCCACCCAAACTTTTGGTAGGGGGAAGAAAAGAAAAGGCAGGGATCTCAATGCAGGAAACACCTAACCAAGTAGGCTTGAGGCATTTGGGAAGGGGAGGGTAAGAGAGGTCCCAGTGTGTGTCGCTCTGTCTTCTTGTGCAGCTTTTCATTACTACAGGAGAGGGAGAAGGAACCGTGCTGTTCTTTTTCCCCTTTGAGGGAATTAAGATGATGGCTGTATGTACAAACAGTGGAATGAAGCAGGACAGAGGGAGGGAGCAAGCCAGATCAAACACAAAGCTCCCAAACATGGGATTCCTGGAAGAAAGAACAAGACAGCAATGTCAATGTAACTTGTTGTTCTAACCTTTCTCCAGCTGTCCTTAGTACTTATGTTTTTCAGAGCAGCTTGATGAGGTGTGCTAAATAAATGCCACTTCTCAGCATTTCTCCAAATGTTTGACATTTTTTTTTCCCTGAGAGAATAAACTGCTGAAGTTTATTTCTGTCTAAGAAGTACCTGAGGAAAGGTGTTCAGTTTCTCAAAGCACATGATGAAACAAAATACAGGGTGTCTAAGAGGTAAATGGGAGAATCCTTGAGAGTTAGCAGAATGCATCTGTAGAAATTTGTTAACCAGATTTTTTCAAAGGAAAGGTCTGTAAAAGTTCTGGATAAAAGCACATATGGGTGTTTTTGTCTACAAAACAAAGCTCTATATGACCAGCTTCTTGTGGCTTTTATAAGTATGGTGAATGACAAAATTTGGAATGTCATTGCTCTTTGAGTTTTCTCAGGTTTGTTGGCAATGCAGAGGTGACATGCTGTCCTCGCTGTTTACTATGCCTGATTTTTTTGTTCAAGGAGCTTCGGAGAGGGATCAAGACCTTGTAAATACCATGTAAGGATTTATATTTCCTCCCTGCCTTTGATGCCAAATTGCTTTACAACCTCTCCCAGTAGAGAGTATTCAGAATGCAACTTTCTCTAGGTTTGGAATTTGATAAAAAATCATGTAGGAAGGAGTATTGATGAACAAAGGATCTGGAGGAGAAGTCATTGCTTTTAAAACTGTCTTGAAATCTCTAGTGTTTCAGAAATGTAGATCCAAGATTTGTCTAAAAAATTGCCTGGAAAAGCTGGCTGCAAAGCAAACCAGTACATGGGACTATCCATTTGAAATCTGTGCAAAAATTCCATCCTTACTGCTTTATTATCTAGCAAGATTAAGCCTGGTATGAAGAGAGAAAACTTTTCTTTTTACATACCTATTATCTCATCCCGTGAGGATAAAGCTTGATGGGGGATTGAGGTAACTTTGCAAGCCCAATAGGGACATAGAGATTTTTATTCTTTTCCCTTTTCAGTTAGGAAAACTTGGCTGCACCTCGTTAAATGCATTCAGAATTCCACAAGATTTATCTAGGCTCGTTCTTTTAATCCCAGGTTTTGATCATACAAAGAAATTGTATCCCATGCAATTTGCTAACTAAAGTGGCCCCATTTCCTTGTAGGAGCCTGGCAGCAGATGCACTCTTTGTAGAGGACCTGGAGTGCATCTTTTGTAATTATGGCTATTTCTTCCACCTCTGCTTCACTTGCTGTGAAAGTGGCATCTGACCTTGAAGAGGACTGTGTGGTCATACATCCTACCATTGCTAGGCCTTGAAAATCAGGGTACCCCTGACATCTGAATGTCTTTCTTGCTACCTCCTTTTCCAGACCTTTGGTCAATTTTCCTTGAAAACAGAGCTTAAAGTAAATCCACTAAGATATCTCATTACCAGGAGTACAAGTGAGGATCCAGTTAGTTGAATGCTGCATTGCACAGGGAGATAGAAAAAGCATATGGAGCCTAGACTATCTAATCTCATCTCACTATGTCTATATAATCTGGGTAAATGGCTAATCTATCACAAAGAGATAATAATAATTAAGGCTGCAACCAGGTTCCATTAGCTCTGATCCCTATTGAATTTACTTTGAAAGCAAAAGGGATTTTTTTTCCCCATATAGCTCAAAGAAAATTAGTTAAAGTAGTTTTTTGAGATACAAGGCGTTAACAAATTAACCCAGATTTGAAATTTTGGCTCCTACCTATCATTTGTTTTCTCATCTTCTAGCTAAACATAGCTTTATCACTGTCCTGTATTCCAGATTTGCCTACAGGGAAAGCCTATTGGGAATTTACTGCTGGATGTATTAGTGGAAAATAGGTTGTAAATCAGCAGAATCATTAACTCTTGCTTTATGTAGGAGCAGTGACTGCTCTGTACTCAGGAAAGAGGTGTTCTGCCACCTCTTAGCTCCTCATAATCCAAAGAGAATATAAACAGCTATTTTTCAGGATGCCTTGGAAGAAAGGGTTTTGTCACACGGATTGTTCTGAGTGTTTACTGTCCTGGTGGTGGCACCAGAATAGCCTGGTTTACTTTATCTTTCTTGGAAAACTCCAGTGTTCACTTTTAACACTGGAAACTCAGTGTGAGAAGGTTCATGAGTCTGTACTCATGGACTACCATAGAAGGCTGCAATTGACACTTGTGGTGAGGTTTTTTTGGGTTTATTTTGCTTAGACAACTCACTACAAAAGAAAAGAGCTTCCTGGCTTGTTGATCCTCTCATATCTCTGCTGTTGCTTTTGGAGGATAAGCTACAAAATCACCTAACTGGAGGAAGAAGGTTCTTAAAACCAGTCCTGGTTTCAGAGTAGTGCTTAGGAGTCCTCTGAGCATTCTCTGTGAGGAGAGTCGGGGATGTTTAAACTAAGGTACCCTACTGTCCAGCTTCTTATGAACTTCCCTGCAACACAGCACTGGCATGGCAATGAAACATTCTGACTGGGTTTTTTTTTTTTTTTTTTTTTTTTTTTTTTTTTGGGGTTTTTTTTGCACTTATCACCTGTTTTACCTGTCCAGCCCACATCTTTCTGGTAGGACAAGGAGAAGAGGCCATTCAATTCCAGGGTGAAGATCACCAGGGATCTGCCCTAGGACAAGTTCTCCTTGTGACTTTCTTGCAGCTACAAAGCAATTGCCGGAATGAGAGCTGATTCTCACTGATTGCAACAGACTTGATGGGACCAGCTGCATCGTGAAGTTCAGTCTCAAGTCATGCAGTGTCATCATCTTCAAAAGATCCACAGAAAAAAAAATTGGAACAACTAATCCAGAGAACCTTATGCAGACCAAATAACACTTCACAAAAGCCCTCAGTGCCCCATAGGAAGGGCATATTGTTTTTAGACCTGGGGCTTCTACATAAAACAGTGTTTAGTAAGCTCTGCTCTGTAATGAAGAATTACCTGAAAGATATTGGATTGTCTCCCAGGTTAAATGGCAGAAGAGGGAGAATTTTAACAATGCTTATGCTTCAATACTTCAAGGATGTGAGTCAGGATGAAGGGACCAATCTTTTTTTCAGTGGTGGCTAGCAACAAGACAAGAGGTAATGGGCACAAACTTGAACTTAGGAAGTTCCATCTAAATATAAAGAGCAACTTCTTTAAGGGTGGTGGAGCACTAGACCAGGCTGCCCAGAGAGATAATGGAGTCTGCTTCACTGGAGTAATTCAAAACCCTCCTGGATGTTGTCCTGTTCAACCTGCTGGGGGTGAACTTGCTCTGGCAGAAGGATTGGTCTAGATGATCTTCACAGATCCCTTCCAATTCCCATCTTTCTGTGATTCTGTGACCCTGCTGTTGGCTGTGGGTGAGTGTAATGTTAAAATGTCAGCAGGGGAGGGTTTGATTTGAGCTATCTGTGACTTTAAACTTACAGAGCTCTGCTTTGCCAAATGGCACACATGGAAATTCCCTGTTGTCTAGAGAAATATAAGATACAATATTTTATAGACTTCCATCCACCAGAGAGGATTTTTAACCTGGAGGAAGCTCGAGTATCTACCTTAGGACTACAGGTGGAAATGCTTGACATATTCTGTATTTATCCCTACTGTAGCATTTAGTCAGTGCTTCATAGATCATAAGATATAAGGATTTGTCTTCCTATTAGCAATTAGGTGTCAGTTAGATGCAGGGAGTCTGCACCCAGGGATGGCAAATGTCTGGTAACTCCAGCTTGGTTTGATCTACAACACCAATAAGACAGGATGCAAAGATTCCGTTTGCCGAGACAAACGCGGCACTAGAACAGGCTGCCTGGAGAGGTGGTGGAGACTCATCCCCAGAGTCATTCAAAACCCACCTGGTTGGTGGGCTGGCCTTCATTTCCATTGTGGCCTACCCCTGGTTGACCTCGTGTCAGCAGCAGGATTGCACTAGGTGATCTCCAGAGGTTCCTTCCAGCCCCTACCACTCTGTGATTGTGTGATTCTGTGACAGCAAACTCATGTTTCTAAGGAGTTAGGCTGGTGCTTAAACTTGTCATGTGTAGTACAGGCAAAATTCAGGCAGTGAGAGAGTGCTCCTCTTCTGTGCCTCCTGGCTCCTGCCATCTTCCTTGACTTATTCAAAAAAGCAGCTGGTCTATGTTGCTCTTCCAAACTCAGAAAATATTCTGTACCCAAAGGGGATCGGGGCTGTGCTATAAAAATTTCTATTGTTTTTCTAACTCCAGTGTTGTCATATTTATTGAAGCAAGGAACTGAAAGCAAAAGCTGGAGTCAGACCTTCAAACCAGCAGATCTCTTTAGACCAGCATCCAGCCCAGGGCTTTCCACACCAACTCTGCCGATGCCACCTTCTACTCCCCAGTCTGAGGCTCCCCTCACCATCTCTACCAGTATATCCCCTCTGAGAGAATCCCTGGGTTTGTCACACAACTCTGCCTCTCGTGATCTACACCTTCCCTGGCCTCTCAAAGGTTGGGCTTTCCTTTTCAGGGATGCATGGAGATGACCCTTTCTCCATGCAGATGACTGCAGACTGCATGCTCTGTTCCCTGCTGTGCTAAGCCTCAGAGCCTTGAAAATAAATATTGAAGAGTATAGCAGAGAAGAAATCACTCCAATTATATTGGAAGCTCCAATAGTTTGGACGTGTATCCTAGGAACTATGGAGAGATTTCTAAGTCAACTCCTTGCTTCTGTCTTACTTTACTTCATTCTTTCCTGTTTTGACCCTATCCCATATCTTATCTGTCAGATACTATACTCCTACCCCTAGAACTCTTAATAAGACAGAGATAAAAGTGTTCCGTTATTAATAATTGTGAAAATGTTGTGTGTGGAGTTCAGAACCAGAAGAGTAAAAGAAAGACAGTAATTAGCTTGTTTCTGTATCTCTGCTCACTGAGGCATTTTGGATGCAGTGAGAAAATTCTTGACAGATTTTCTTTTCTTTTTGTTCCCCCCTTCCACCTCCCCTTTCCTTCTTTTCTTTTGAAGTATCATGCAAAGTTCTTGGGTTTGGGTTTTCTTTTTTTTTTAATGATAAATTCTATAATCTGTGTACAGTTGTGTTTTTTGTTTTTTGTTTTTTTTTTTTTTTTCCTCTGACTTGTCAGAGATATCAGCTCACAACATATCCCTTTGTTTGCCTGTTTTTCTAAGCAGTTCTACATTTGGTCTCCTAGAAGGAAGTAAACATGCCAATTTTCCATTGACTAGTAATGTTTAAGAAGAAGGGGTGATTTCATTAGAAGAACCCAGAAAACTATTGTTCATCAACTCTGTTCGTCCCTTTGTGAGGGAGAAAGGAAGTGAATTTACTATTCCCCAGTTGTTGTTTCATGTGTCTTATCCATACATGCTGGAAGGGCAAGGCTAATGCTTCTCACTTGGTGTTTTGCTCAAGCTCTACCCAGAGGATACCACAATCTCTCTCCTTCATCCAAATAAATGCATACCATCTTTCATTATAGAAAGGCATCCTCAAGTAGTATATAAACAGCAAAACTGCCAGCAATTAGATCCAAGCCCTTACTCCCAAGCACCCCACTTTTGACTGTTCTGAAATGCTTGATGAGACTCCTTCCCAGCTACCTGAACTGCACGTGAGAGCTTAACAGCTTTGGATAAAGGTTTGGCCCCTTTAGGATTGTTCTGAATGGCATTCCCTAACAAGTATGTGTATTGAAGGCACAGTGTGCTATGTACAGAGCAGCAAGCCTCCTCTACATGTAGGGAAAATCTTTAGGACAGCAGCATTCTTCTTCAAGAGTCCTTGAGCTCAAATGTGCTCACATGCAACAAGTGACGGGACAAGAGGAAATGAGGAAAAGTTGTGCTAAGGGAGTTTCAGGTTGGCTATTAGAAACAATTTCTTCACAGAAAGGAGTATCAGGCATTGGAAAAGGCTACCCAGAGAGGTGGTGGAGTCACCAATCCTGGAGGTATTTAAAAGACATGTGGATGTGGTACTGAGAGGCATGGTTTAGTGGTAGTAGCTTAGCAGTAATGGTGGAATTGTGTGCTCTAGGCAAGCAGTTGGATTTCATGACCTCAGAGGTCTCTTCCAACAGAAACAGTTCTATGATTCTATGTGCCAGCTCTCCCCATTCTAGAACAGGGTCGCTTGAGTCAATTTGGTTAATTCTTGTACAGTCACCAAAATTTCAGGATTAAAAAAAAAAAAAAAAAAAAAACGGGTCTTTTATATCAG